>BLSF01000116.1:0-42451 GCA_012862575.1 Parietichytrium sp. I65-24A | reverse complement strand
GGGGAGGGGAGGGGAGGGGAGGGGAGGGGAGGGAAGGGAGGGAAGGGGTTTATTCTTTTTACATTGTCTGATGCAATTTCGCAACCTGCAATTTTGGCTAAGAGTCCCTTCTCGTAGATAGACAACAAATGTAATAAAACGAGATTCACAATGTTACTCCCACAGGCTATACACAGATTAGCGTTTGGACAGCAAATCACGGATACTGCAATGGTTGAATAAGACTACGTGAAATCATGGTCTTAACCATTTCACTTTTTCAGATATAGCTTATAATAGGACATGCTTCATAAGAAGTACATATGTATAGTCAAGCCACATACGCGTGCCGGGAAAGGAAGGAAGCTGGTAACACATTCCTGAACAACGAACCATTCGAGAACGATTCCTTGTTCATTGAGCCCTGCAATGTGAAGAATACTAGACTAGTTATGTACGTACTATGAACGTTTACAAATGTCAGCTAACAACTAGCAATTAACGGTAACAAGGGGTTGGGGTTGGGGTAGGGAGGGGAGGGGAGGGGAGGGAATGGGGGAAGGGAGGGAAGGGGTTTATTCTTTTTACATTGTCTGATGCAATTTCGCAACGTGCAATTTTGGCTAAGAGTCCCTTCTCGTAGATAGACAACAAATGTAATAAAACGAGATTCACAATATTAACCCCACAGTCTATTTATAGATTATCGTTTGGACAGCAAATCACGGATAGTGAACTGGTTAAGTAATACTACGTGAAATCATGGTCTTAATCATTTCACTTTTTCAGATACAGATTATAATAGTACATGCTTTTAAGAAGTATATATGTATAGTAGGCCACGTACACATGCCGGGAAAGGAAGGAAACTGGTAGCTTTACTATGAATAGGTTAGGTTAGGTGATGTGAATGAACAAATGCAACGAGTTGATCGGCAACATCGAAGTGCGCAAAGCACTTTCAATTGAGAAAAGAGCAACGAGAAATTAATGTTCAACATTTTCTTATTCTTCCTTCTTTTCAATTGATTTATTTCGAATTTGACTGAACAAGAGAACTACATAAAATTTTGAAAGGAGTCGAGAAAGATTTCTCTCCTCTCATTGTTCTCTCTTGTTCTCTTTTCGCGCACTTGTTTCTGGCGTCGAAGTTCAGCTCGCAGTCGTGTTCGCTCTTCTCTTCTCAGCGCAACTTGCCTCCGCCTCCTCTGGCGCCGCCTCTCCGCCATCTCCGCGACCATGTCATTGCCGAACCGTGCGTGTCTGGGCGTCTCCGACGGCACGATGCGCGAATCTTGAGCGGGATCAGGCGAGGTGCCGGTGGTGCCGGTGGTGTTGTCAGTGCCGTCACTCCAGCGATCACCGGTGCGGTTCCCTATTTCGCGCCTTCCGAGCCGGCGCTTGGACACCGCAAACATGTCTGACCGCTCTCTCTCGCTGGGCCGCATCCCCGCCAAACGATTTTCTCTCTCTCGGTCACCCTTACCGCCAGTGGTATCGATCAGGTTGTATCGATGCAGCTCCACAGTGGCAGGGTCCATCATTTGGTCGCGGGACGAGATTCCCGTGCTCGTGGCAAAGTCCTCGGCGGCTTCCAGGTGCTCTATATCGTGGTCGTCATCGCGCTCCGTCTTCTCCGCCACCTTATCGCTCAGCTCCCACAACTTGGAGCTGCACATGCGAAATTTGATGTCGGGCGACGCCTGGTAATAGTACACCATCTCCTCGGGGTTGTGGCTTCTTGACCCGTTGTGCAGTACGAAGCATTCGCGCCCAGATGTGCACGCGAAAAAGGTGTTCTCGTAGCTCGAGTAGGTCGGGAACACTCCGCAAAAATACTCGAAGAACCGCATCCGGTTGGCCTTGATGTTGTCGCTTGCGATGATGAAGGCAAGACGGGCGTGACAAGTGTGAGTTTTGCATTTGCATTGCACCTGTCAAAGAATGAAGGAGAGCGGGAGATGGAAAGAACTTACCTGAAGCTAATGACCCAGTCCATTTGCGAACGCAGTCCCGGGCTGATATCCATCAGGTACTTGAGCAGTTGACATGCGCGTTTGGACGGATACGTGTTAATCGTTGACGGATACGGATACAAATACAAATACAAATAGATGGGGGTAACACGGCGGTCATAAAGGAAGTGGACTTACCTGCATCGTAATGATGGTCATGATGTTGTAGTGCCTGGAATTGTACGCGATCTCGCGGAGCGACCTCGATCCTAGAAAACCCTTGTCGAAAGCAAGATCGTCGAGGACCACGAACACCGGCGAGATTTCGGAGGGTCTCGGCTCCCGGCCTTCCCGGCGCGCCTTTCGCTTAATTTCCTGCCATTTCGTGTCTTGGAGCTCCAGGAGGTTGTAGAGAATGCTATCCTTGAATTCGTTGTGGATTAGAATTTTGGGAATGAAATCCTGGAAGAACTCGTTGATACGCTCCGTTTTGGAGACAACGATTCCTTCTTGGATGCGGTCCTTGAAGTGGTACAGCAGGTCTTTTGTGGCGGTACTCTTGCCGGATCCTCGCCTCCCTATGAGGAGCACCATGGAGTTCACGGCAATGTCATAGGGATTGAAATACTTGATTCGATACTTGGTGGTCATTGTTGATTTTGATGTTGATGCTGCATGGTCGAGTTCTCAAGTAGCGGAAGAAAAAAGAAAAGTAACTCAAAAGAACGACATTGCATTTCATGACATTGAAGTTGAATGCTTCACGCTTTGCTACGATTGTTGTGGGACAGCGGGCACCGCTCCGTGGACATGGCTAGTCGGCCAATGGCCATGTTGGCTCTGCTGTTGGCTCTGAATGTGGTACGGGTGTATGACGAGATTCCGCAATTGCTCGATCACGGTCCTTTGCATATCGAGCTCGGCGCGGAGCGACCGCAGTGTATCATCGGGGTATCTAGGCTCGTCGCTCTTTGACACCGACGCTGTTGTTCCAGCCGATGCCGATTTCGATTTCGATGCCCTTGGAAGCCTGGTCACTATCCGTTTCCGTCGCCACAGGAGTGTGCCGATAGCTAGTCCCAGTAAAATCAGGAGGACCGCTGAGAGTATCACAAAGTCTGGGGTCATTCTCAACCACACTGGCCATGCCGGCCACATATAGTCAGCGATGCCTGGAATTGACAAGGAGGCGATCACACGACCGTCCGAGACTCGTCTCCCGTACTCCAGAGCTCTTGCGTTGTCCCCCCCGAACAGCGCGTCGGTCAAATCAGAGCCATTTTCTATGTCGGAGTCGAGTGTCATGGGCGGGAACAGCTCGTCTATGAGCGAAGACTTGGGCAGGTCTTCCAAGGTATGCACTCTACTCCGCTCGGGGCTGAAACGTGCGGCCTTTGACACGTTCTTGGCATGCATTTCCGCGTCGTTCTCTCTTTGTGCGGCTTCATGGTCCGTGATGGACACGCGCATGTACTCGTTGCGGCGCTGACTACCCGCGTTATGCGCATCACGTGCGCCGCGGCACCTCTCGCACCAACACCCGTGCGGGACTGCATCGTCATCAGCAGCAGCAGCAGCGGCAGCGGCCATGGCACGGTCGCCGAAAGCCTCATCTTGAGCACCAGAGTGGCCACCGCCAGAGTGGCCACCCCAGCGAGAACCATTATTAGTATTATAACTACCTTGGTCGCCGTGAAAGTGTGAGAGTGAATCAGGGCTGGGGAACGGGATGTAAAACGTTCCAAACACATCATCCCCTTCGCCTTCGCCTTCGTATTCGCCGAAGAAATCAGTGTTTCCAAAGCCGCCCATCTTTGTTGCGCTTTTGGTACTTGGTGATTTGTTTGCGTGAGCACGAGATTCTCGAGTGAACGTCAATCGGTTGGAAACGAAGAGTGAGAGAAAAATTAGAATTTAGAATTAGTAGAACCAGAAAGTAGAACCAGAAGCAAAAATATCACTTAGTTTTTTCTACAAGAAGATGTCAGAGTGTTGAACAGTGGTGAGTAGGTTGAGCAAGTGAGAAGGAGGAAGGAGGAAGGAACGGGCAATTAAACACAGCGCGACCATGGGGGGCAACCAGAGCACAGCCGTCAGTGACATTGACAACGCGGTCAAGACCAGCCTGACGAGCGCGATGGAGTCCACGATCAAAAACGACACCTCAGTGCGGTGCGAGAATCTCCAGCATGTCAAGGATGCTGTCGGGTGTAACATAATCTTCTCCAAGCAAACGTGCCGAGCCGCGGGCGTGTCCAACCTCACAGCAGATGCGTCCTTGCAGGGAAACTTCTCGCAAGACATCGCCTCCCAGCTCAGCGGGCAAGCAGAGGCCCAGATGAAGGGGCTCATCCCTTCTTTCTTCAATTCGAGCGAGTCAGGCACATACATCAAGAACTACGTGGACGCCTCCATGGAACTCTCGCAGACCTTCCTCACCTCATGCGCTCGCAACGTCTCGGGGTTCAATGAGCAGACCGTGGAGGGATGCATGGCGTCCAGGATCCAGTTTGCGGAGCAGGAGGTGGACGCGGAGGTCCAGGGCGACTGTGTCGTAAGCCATGCAGCCAGCCTCCAGGGCGTGCAGGCCGTCAAGCAGTCTATAGACGCAGCTGCCACCTCGAGTCTGACCGGGCTCAATCTCATGGAGCTCCTGATCCTCTTCTTCATCATCATCCTGCCGTTTCTCTTTGGCATGCGGGTCCTTGCCACGCTCATCTTCAGGCTCGTGACCGGTAAGTTTTTGTGTTCGTGCTGGGGTTTCCGTGGCTAGTAGAGAGCGCCAACCTCTCACTGCTTGTACCTTGTTCCTTGCTCTTTGTCCTTTGTTCATTGTTATTCGTGCGTAGCGCCGCTGAACACAATTCGAGACATGATGAAGAGCAACCCGCAGACGTTTGCAGACTCCTCGTCTGTCCAGCAGACCGTGGAAGCCGTAAGCGCTGCAAAGGTGCCAGTAGTGATCACCCTCGTCTTCCTCTTCTTCTCGTTCTTCGCCGTCCTCACAGCCGCGCTCGTGTACGCTGCCAAGTACAAAATCTGGCCGTGGAGTCCATACACCGCAGAGTACGATGAAGACTCTGGGATTTACAAGGTGGATTACAACACATCCCCGTACGCTGCTGTCTGCGCGGACGACGGGACCATCCGAGACAAGTCCAAGTTCATCAACGAGTTTGCGTGGTTCGACCAGAACTGTTTGTACAAACACATGGCGACGATGACCAACACCGATCCGGTCAACCAGCCAAATGGGTCGCAGGGGTGCCCGGACGACGACAAACTGAGACGGTACCGCGGCTGCGGGCTCTTCTCCGGACGGTGTAAGAACGCCCAGCTCGAGAAAGATGTCACACGGTACCTCGACGCCAGCCGGGCTTGCGCTGATATCCTGCAGAACGTGGGATCCCTCCCCGGTGTGAAGAGCTGCGACCAGACGGAGGCGGCTTTCAAGGCGTTTGGGGCCGCAGTGGATGACCGGTCGTTCTGGGACTCGATCTTCAACACGGACCTGTACCCGGGCTGCAAACAGTGCATCGCGTCGGACGGGGATCAGCGCGTGGGATTTTGGAGGGCCGACTCCGATGACGGCATGTGCTCGAACGAAAAGATCCACCAGCTTGCTTACATCGAGTACGACGGGGTCTGCGACGACAACGACGTGAACTGCTATGTCGACGGGGAAAACTTTTTGAAGGCGTCACCGGGCGAGTGCACTGACAAAAACTACCACGTGTACAAGAAGAAGCTCTCCAAGTTTTTGCAAGCCTGCCGTAAAGTTGAGGACACGAGCATGATCACCGCCGACACAAACAACGGCAAGACCCCGGACCTGAGCGCCCAGTGTCCCCCGGACATTTATAGGCACTTTGCGTGCAACAGGTAAGTCCATTTGAGTATTTTTGTATTTTTGTGTTTTTGTATTTCTCACTTTCTCCGAGGAGTCTGGGCCAATGCTGACTGGCTGAACAATTTGGACACTTGTCTAGCAAAACGAAGCTATGCACGTACACTGCGAAGGACGCGAACGATCCCGCCGAGGTGGAGGCATGTGCAAACAACTTTGAGAGCTGCTGCACTACAGATGAGAGCGGTGAGATTGTGTGCGAGGACCTGGAGCTCCAAAACGACATGCGGAGGATGAAGGTGTTCGAGGACGAAGTGTGTAAGAAGCGCCATGACATCAAAGAGTTTTGGGAGTGGAAGGGCGTTGCAATCGTCGCAGGAGTCGAGGGCATGCTACTCTTGCTCTTCTTCTTCGTTCTATGGAGGAATCGGTACATCGGCGTCTTGGTCGCCAACTCGCTCAAGCACGGGGACTTCACCGACCCTGCGGTCCTTCGGTACATGAGCGAACTCAATGCGGGGCGTGATGTCCCACCCCCCACGCAAAGTCTCATGTTCACATTCTGTGTCATAATCGTCCATGCTGTGTCACTAGCGTTCATCCTGATCTACCATGGCAAGCTCAGCCTGTCATTCTTGCCCAGCACCTTGCTTTCGTCGATTGCGAATGCTAGTGCAGCAGAACTCGGCGCGTTCTACACGATCGCCGCAGTCTCAGGGCTCTTCGTGCTGCGCGGTATCCTCATGTATGCGCGATACCTGACGTACAAAGCCGGGCACGTGTGGAACCAACAACAGCCAGCAGCTGCATTGTCTCCGCCCGCCTCTACGCCAACAACCCTGCAATATGTGCCAGTCCAGACACAAACAAAGCGACTTCCTGCACCAATACCTGCGCCGACACCTCCTGCACCTGCACCTGCACCTGCGCCTGCTCCTGCACCAGTCCAGCAGAGAAATTTACACCAACCGATCGATAGCCCAAACACTAACCAGTCACGCCCATCTAATCGTGATAAGATAATTCAATAAACCCAACTTGTAGTGGTTTTACGCAGCGTAACACTAACCTTGTCTTTAATTAATTATTTCGAAATCTCCCGAAATCTCCCAATATCGGCTTGCGACTGCGAACCGCGCTCGCGATCTTAGGTTACATAGGTTAGGTTAGCAAACGAAGCGAGGGCGATAAGGAAGAATTTACTTGAAATATTTTTTTTAGTTTAAAAGAAAACGATTTTGAATAAATTTAGATCCCCTAAGTATCTATAATACGGCTACCAGTTTCCTTCCTTTCCCGGCACGTGTATGTGGCTTAGCGCACTTGCAAAGCAGTACTACATTAATATTTGTTATTACAATCACTATGGCCATGAAATCACATAATCTTATTTAGCTAATTTACTATCCGTGATTTGCTGTCCAAACGCTAATCAATGTATACACTGTGGGGGTAATATTGTGAATCTCGTTTTATTAGATTTGTTGTCTATCTACGAGAAGGGACTCTTAGCCAAAATTGCAGGTTGCGAAATTGCATCAGACAATGTAAAAAGAATAAACCCCTTCCCTCCCTTCCCCCATTCCCTCCCCTCCCCTCCCTACCCCCAACCCCCAACCCCCTGTTAACGTTAATTGTTAATTGTTAACTAACAATGGTAAACGTTCATAGTACATAACTAGTCTAGTATTCTTCACATTGGAGGGGTCAATGAACAAGGAATCGTTCTCGAATAGCTCCCTGTTCTCGAAGGTTCGTTGTTCAGAAACGTGTTCGTGAAGTTTTTAAAAAACCCTTAGGTACCGGTATCTATAATCTACCTACCAGCTTCCTTCCTTTCCCGGAACGTGTATGTGGCTTACTATACATATGTAATTATTAATAAGCATGTCCTATTTTAATCTATATCTGAAAAAGTGAAATGGTTAAGACCATGATTTCACGTAGTCTTATTTAACCACTGCAGTATCCGTGATTTGCTGTCCAAACGCTATTCTCTGTATAGACTGTGGGATTAATATTGTGAATCTCGTTTTATTACATTTGTTGTCTATCTACGAGAAGGGACTCTTAGCCAAAATTGCAGGTTGCGAAATTGCATCAGACAATGTAAAAAGAATAAACCCCTTCCCTCCCTTCCCCCATTCCCTCCCCTCCCCTCCCCTCCCTACCCCCTACCCCCAACCCCCAACCCCCTGTTAACGTTAACTGTTAATTGTTAACTAAAATTTGTAAACGTTTATGGTACATAACTAGTCTAGTATTCTTCACATTGCAGGGGTCAATGAACAAAAGAATCGTTCTCGAATGGTTCGTTCGTTCAGCATCAATGGTACCGGTACTGGTACCTTTTTAATTAAAAGTAATTAAACGATGGTAAGTCCATGATCTTCGTGTATGATAATTTGAGAGTCACAAGTATCACTGCGACTACTATATGTGAAACGGTCATTACCCCTAGTAGTGGCAACACACGACCGCTTGTGATTTTCAGAACTAGCAGAATTATCAGAACTATCAGAACTACCAGAACTATCAGAACCGTTGAAAACTACGAGCATTTCCGCGTTCGCACTTTGGATTTTCTTCAAAACATTCCGATGGAGTCTACCTCTCAGGAACCTCACTTCGCTTGAGTTCGGGAGGACCATGTCGTGGAACCACGCCGTATTTGTGCGACATGGCAAGAGCACTACTACGAGCGGTGTTGTGGAACTGCTACTACTACTGCTACTGGTCTCGCTGGTTGTATGGCTCACGCGTTCACTTTCACTTCCACTTTCACGGGCATCGTCCGCTTGGAAAGCTTGAAACGCTTGAAACGCTTGAAGCGGACTTTGAATATGCTCGAGGATGCGCTTGCACCAAGCTTCCACGTTGGCAAAGTCAGGGTCCACGAAGACTCTTGTTGGCCAGCGCTGGCGGAGAAGGCTGTCGTTATACCGCCCTCGTGCCAGCGCGTCGCCCGTTCCACACGCGATCACTGACCCGTCAAACCTAAATTCCTGATCGAGGGCGAGTTGCAGGACGAGCGGTGTCCTGCCGAGTTGCCGAATCGTGAATGGTAGACCCATGGACGGCACGCGTTGCGAACCAGTTTCATCACTGCTCCCCGCACCTCCACAACCCGAGTGCGAGTGCATGGCTCCGCTTGCATTACTGATCATCACAGTCGCCGTCTCCCCAGGCTCATCTTCATCTTCGCAAGGATGACGCAAGAGATGGTCAACGAGGGAAGCGTACATGGCCTCTTTGCTACGTGCGGTGTCAAAGTGGACGCCGACTCTCGCGCTCTCGCCCGAGGCGCTCATCGTTGATAGATTCTGGCGCTTTGCCTGTGTAAGTACTTGCGCGTCTCACTTGGTCGAAAGAAAAAAAAGAGGAGGAATGGGCTTTGTGTTGTCTTGTATTAGGTATACTTCGGATTCTTCGACTACTCTACAACCTCCACGCCATTATTCCCGGCGCTATCGAACACTCTTTCTAGCGCCGCGTTGAATTCGATGTCGTCTTGCGCAGTGGCGGGCGAATTGTTGGACTCCTCAAAGATCGCCTCGAGCGCATCGTCCTCGCCCACTATCATCGACTGTGGACCCGATCGTGGGCGAGGTTCTTGACTTGTGCGGTGCTGATGCTGATGCTGATGCTGATGCTGATGCTGTGTCTCAGCAGTATCGCTCTTCTCGCGGAGCGCCGCTGGGTTGATTCTTTTTGTAGTCTCCTCCCACCTTTGACGTAAACCTTCAAGGTCCACTTGGTTCAGCCGCGGACCGTCATTCATGCTCGGGAAGACAGTCTCACTTCGCGGCGGTGACATGCCTCGCGACATGCCTCGCGACATGCCGTGGGACATGGTGCTATCACCCGCATTTGTTTCGTAGAGCAATTCGCCTCCACTCTCCGCCCACCTCTCAATAGCGCCTTGACCTCCCTCGCCATCATATCGCGCATTTTGCTGTTGTAAGTCATGCTGCGCCAACCACGGATGCACCTTTGCACGCGCCTCATTCACCATGGGTTGAATTATCGGACCAGGGTCCTGATAATGAGAAGCCTCTGCCCCTGCCAATTGGTTCTTGGCGACTTTGGTCCCGAAACTCCTCGAGAACCGGCCTGGTTCGCTTGCAATGCCATGTTGTCGGTCAGCGTCGTCGATATGGCTGGCGTACTCGAACGCAGCCGAGTTGGGCATGTACAGATTCTGCCGGTAGTACCCGTTTGGTGCATGCCCTTCCAGCTGGTTCATGTATTCAGCGAATCCTCCCTCGTCCATGCCGAATGTCTCTATTTGTTGCGGCAGATTGTCAGCTACTTGTCTCGTGGGGAAAACAGTGCCAGTATTCTCGATCCCCGGCGGGGCGCGCAGGTCCAAATGCGCTTGCTTGCGAACATCGCTGTCGGTTTGACCGCTTATTTGTTGGAGGTCATGTCTACCCATGCGCTGGTCCCATCCACTTCGGACGAGCTCGTCGCGAACCTGCTGGGCGTCAGGGTCCAGCGTCATCCCCTGATGGTTGCCGTTCAGCCCGTCCACGGTGTCATGTGCATGGTAACTAACCGCACCGTCCAGTTGCTTTCCTTGAGCCGTCTCGCTTACATTGTCTCCGATTAGGCTCAGGTACTTGTAGTAGCTCACACCGGCGATCCCGAGCGACAGCCCGGCCGTGAACATGAAAAGTTTCCCCCCGTACCTCCAGAAGAGGTATGCGCTGAGGACGATGCCGAAGACTCCGATGTAACTCGTCGTGAGCAGCCGTTTAGGGTTGCTCACGATCTCGTCGATGATGGTTGTCGGATTGGATTCAGCGTCTCTATGATTTCCGAGACCACCGGTCGCGAGCTCTCGCTGGTACTGCACCGGCCAAAAGTCCGCGTGCTGGACCGGTGCAGAGTTCGTATGGAGAAGACGGGTGTCTACGAGACCCTCGCGCTGCTGAAGTCCGTATGCGCCAGGGTCCATGTTGGACATGCCGCTGACACCCGGAGCTGGGCCCGGTCTGTTCAAGTATTGCGACGGGGACCTATTCGTCGAAGCATGGAACGTGCGAGGGGCAGTGCCTTGTGTTCGGGGCATCTGGCTATTGCCTGGTGCAGAATTACCTGGCGCCATTTGCATGCGCATCAGTTTGTTCACATCATTTGCACCGCGCTCCTTCGCTGCTGTGCCGATATCGTCACTGTCAAAGCCTGAGTTTGTGAAAAACTCTTCGTCAAGCATGGCTGGCATAGTCTCGCGAGTTGTCTTCGGAAGAAGTTGATCGAACTCTTCGGAGTGAGTGAGACAGTGGTGTGCGTGGAAAAATCGTCAAGAAAAAAAAATGACTGCGAATGCAGTGATTTTTTTCCATGTTCGAGATTGCGTAGGAGAGGGAGAAAGAAAGAGAGAGAAAGGGGAGAGAGAGAGAAAGAATAGCAAGTTCGCCGGCTTCGTGTACGTACACGGTGATGGGGATCGGTTCCAGTACTTACGTGTCTCGCCGAGACGTCGGTGTTGACCAGGACTTCCGATACTTCACGGCGGAGGTGGACGCGGATGCCATGGCCGCACTGGGCGGTGAGAAGGGAGATTCTCGAAAGTACTGGCCTTATGATAAGGACAATGAAAATAAAAATGATTGCGAAGAGGACGGTGCCATGAGCGAGGCTTCAGGTGACCATTCTTCTCGAAAGCCGAAAGGCCCATTGGATGGCGCTCTGGCAGAAAGCGAAAGCAACGACGAGAATGAGCATACTAGCGAGAGCGACAGCGTAATCGACGGGGTCGTGCAATGGGAGGAGGAGATGAACGATCAAATGAGACAGGTCACGAGGCTTGTGCGCTTGCTGATTAGGGACCGCAATCGCCTTCAAAGGGAGAATGAAGGGCTCCGGGTCATGCTGAGCAACGTCGCCATGTGATGGCTTCGAAGGGTGAATGAAAATTAGGTTAGGTTAGCGTGAAGTGTGAATTTTGTCGCCCAAGTCACACGGTGACCTTTGCTCTGAACGAGGCCTCCACGAGCTTGGCAAGCATGTTACTCGCGCGCTTGTTATTGGTGTATTGGTTCAAATCTAAATCGCCGGACTCGACCATCTCAAACAGGACAGTGTGCATCATAGACTCAAGACGGAAACACATGCGCTGCCTCGCAGTGTCAGTTTGCAGGATGCGGTGACATGCAGCTCGGCTGGAACTCTTGAGCGCACGGAGGAAATCATCAAGGCACTCGTCCGACACAGTGCTATCATTCACAGCGGTAGCAGCGGTGGCATCGGTGGCAGCGGTGGCATCGATCTTGGAGTCGGCGGATCCATTGATAAGCTCAGTAATGACCGCGTCAAAGTCCGCATGGCCGCTCACACACTTGTCGAGCGCAGGACCGCACATGGTAATACTTTGCAACCGTGTCATTCGGCTTTTCCTCTTGCTGTTTTTGGATGCACGCTTCTTTGAAGGCTGTGATTCCAGTTGCTCTGCTGGACCATTCACAGCTTGGCCCTTTTTCGTCTTGGGGGCCTTTATGGACTTGTTGCGTTTGGTTCGTTCGCTTGCAGGCAGCTTCCTTTTGGGCACACGGATGCGGACAGGAGGTTCGACTGATGCGGGTTCCGGTGTAGTTTCTGGTGCTGACTCAGGCTCAGACTCAGACTCAGACTGAGCCTCAGTCTGAGACTCGGTATCAGATGCGGACTCCGCCTCTGGGATCGTGGAGAGTCCGGCGGAGAGTCCGGTGGACGCGATCTCCTCTTCAACCGCTTCTTTGTGCACACTGGCAAGAATTTCCTCGAGATCATCAGAATCCATCTCAGATTCATCCCCGTCCTCGAAAGTCTCATCAACCATGGCACCGCTCATGTCATCAACGTTCGACGCAGCTTTGGCATCGACCTCTGTGGTGGCAGTGGTGGTCAGCACGGGGTCCCAATTCGGAGCGTTAGCGGACATCATGTCTGATTCTCCTTAACAATGAATGAACTGATAACAAAAACTCTTCTCTTCGCAAGCTTCAAGTGCTCGTGAAAGAAGTGCAAGAGAAAAAAAATAACACAAACTTGATTTAAAAAAAGTTGATTAAAAGATTAGGTTAGAAATTCGAGGCGGGGTTGTTTTCGCCTCAAGTTATGCTTTTAAGATTGCCGAAGATCAGAGGTTGGATCTCGTTACACGCTTTCTCAGTGTTCAAGTGCTTTAAAAATTCAATCAGCGCCCGTGCAACGGCCCTGTCACTGTCGTCGTAAATATCGAGATGATTGCTTCCATGCGTGAATGAATTTATAATCAGTTCCCGGCGAAAGATCTCCTCAACGCATGCCGCGTGCTTCTTCTTTGGATCGGCAATGACACCGCGCATCATATGAATCATTCCCTTCGTATCCGTCGGAACGTTGTTGTACAGTGACTCTATGTCAAGCGGGTCATCCATCGTCAGGTCTGAAGTCTCATTGTCACTCACAGAAGGAGCGGAATTCTCTCTGCCAGAGACCTGGTGAGACCTTCCCATGACACCTTGCTGGGCCTGCCATGCAACATCTCCTCCCTCCATTTCCATTTGCATACGGTCATGAATGTCAGCGAGACCCGGGTCTAGTTCATCGCTGTCAGTATTCCCCGAAAGCGCCTGATGAGGTACAATACTCCGCCCTTGGCTGCTCGCTTCTGATGCACCAAAGACCAAGCCTTCCCACTCGATATCGTACTGGGACAGGAGCATCCTAAGTCTTTCTTTCATACGGTTGATGAGCGACTCGGTCGCGTCACGCGTCTTCAATTCTTTAGGTGCGTTCTTCAAGATGCCGCTGGATTCCACGAAATCGTGAGACATAAGTCTCATCTACAAAAACCCATTGCCACCCGTCACGCACAGACGCACAGGCACACAGACACACACAGACAGTTTGGCGTCAGTGTTAATCTAGGTCGCCGGCACCCAGCAAAACACGAGACTTACCTGACAGAGTACTAGAAATCGCGGGAACGTTTCGACTGAAACGAGTCTCAGACGACCTCTCCAATTTCTCGCTTTTGCGGCGACGCCCGCTGTGGCGCAGACGGACGCAGTGCCGTTAGCATCAGATCTCAGTCTTGGTCTCTTTGCCCGCGGCTCAGCATTATCGCCGTGCATTCGACCTTTGCTATTGCGCTTTTTGCCCGACGAGGTGCTGTGTTTGCTACTACTCGTGAGAAAGTCTTCTATCCATCTCGTTTCTAGGTCGGGAAGGAGAGAACGGGTCTTCAATGCAAAATAGTGGAGACCAAATCGAATATGAATCTTCTTGGCTTTGGGGAAGCTGGTGTTTCCAAAACACACAATAGTTAGCATATGAAACACTACCCAACATCGTGTTTAGTGCATCTCCTCCTTTTGAAACGAGCGGCCCACCGGGCAGTTGCACCAAAGGCGTGATGAGAGAATCGCTCAGCGGACCCCAGGTCGAATGGGTTCCAGACGAACAAAAGCAACTATACATGTCACAATCGAACAAAAGTACTTACCTGCGCGGGTCGAAGGTTTTCATCGCGTCCGCAATCTGTTGTCTATCAGCAGGCGAAAAGGATTTCTTGCTCTTCTTCTTGCTCTTCTTCTTGCTCTTCTCCTCATTCTCCTCTCTATTCTTGTTCGCCGTCATCTCGTCCCTTGTCAATTTGACACATTCTTCCAGATCGGCCTCACCCTCATATTTGTCGCACAGTTGAACTATTACATCAAGGGGCAACGGTGGCTTCCGGGCTATACTTCGAACGACAAAGTCCACGCCGAAATCCTGCCTTGACATAGTATAGACACCCTTTCGCTTTTTGCTGTGAGCAGGGTCTGCAGCAAGGTTTGCAGTGGGTTCTTCAGCAGGGTTTGCAGCAGGGTTTGCAGTGGGTTCTTTAGCAGGGTCTGCAGTGGGTTTTTCTTTTTCATTGATAGTCATGATGCCATCGCGAAGGCCCTTTAGAAGGCCCCCTACTGTCTCGTATGACATCTCCCCTTCAACACCGATCTCGCTGAGCTTGACATTCTCTCGCTCAATCTGAATATCACCCCTAAATGTGGCGCAAATGAACGGAGGCAGCGCGGCGTTACTCTTGTTTGCCATCTCCATGTACTCCGCCAGATTGCTCGGCGCAAGATCCTTCCAGCCATCGTCAGTGAACGCCACACCGTTGCACCAAATAAGCAGAAGAAGTGCGCTTCGCATGGTTGACATTGGCGACTCGGACAAGTTGTACGAACCACTCATGAGTTTCATAGAGGGGTTGCCGTTCTCTGTAATGGATCTAGATTTGCCCTCGAGCTTCTCCAGCTCGTCATTTGTGTTCAAGGCGCAAGTCAAAAAGAGATCGATTGACTTTCGGAGAGCGATTTGTTTATCTTTCTTACCACTAGCCTCAAAGAACAATCGAATGGCGAGGCTACGGCTCTCTAAAGAGCGTTCATATGAAATACCCAAGAACTTTCGCACAGCATCGATGGTGCTTTCCATAGCTTTCGTGTTGGCAGACGGGCCGTGGTCCATGGACATCAATCGTCTCACATTCTCAAGACATTCGTCCGGTTTGCGGACTTTAGGTTTTCGCCCTGCTTTCTTCTTCCCCACGTTGCCGATGGGGGCTTCAAGTGGCCCATCATGCACCATTTGCTTTTTCTTACCATGGGTGATCGCACTTTGCACCATGGTGTTCATTTGCGCAACGCTATGACCCTTCATTTGCTCAAGTTTAAGTAGCATCCAGAGATCTTTCTCTACACTCTCCTCGCTTTGTGCCCCCCGATGGACGTAAATTTCAGCCTGGGGGTCTGACGCGAGAATAACTCGATACGTCTCAGCCCGAAAAAACCGGGCTGACAGATTCTCCTCGAGTGTAGTGTGCGAGAGTATGAAGGCAAGTAGATGCGGAATTTGGTCCGGATGACGGGCTGGAACTTGCCCATGTGCCCCTCCTTCGCGACTCGTGCTATTCATGTTTGTGAGCTGCCAGCAAATAGAAGCGTTCGCCAAGAGCAGTCTATATCTTGACTTGATCAAGTCCTTCACAGCCCTGAACTCGACAGGAACGTTCACATCCATCTGTCTCTGCATCGCGAGCATTCGCTCGACATACTTGGCTCGAATTTTGCAGTCATCGCTGTCACCGCCCCCGCCGTCGTTGAAATTGCTGTCGGAAGTACCCGTTGCACCGTCTCCGGCGGCACCCGCGAAGCAGCTTGCATCTTTTCTGCCTCCGGTGAAGTACATGTAGCAGCATCTCGTTCTCAGGCGCCTGACTCGCCCTCGCATCTGTTGCAAACCACGTGCGCTGACCACACTCGGATTGGCAAACATGAACGCAGCGTCAAAGTGATCCATGCTGAAATCCACCCCAGCGCCGACCGCGGGGCTGATGAACAACATTCTGTACTGTTTCCAGATATCGTTGCATGCCCTAGCCTGATGACTCTTGTCTCCATCAGTGCTATCTCCAGTGATCACACCAACTCTGTTGGGGTTGCCGATGACATCTTTCAGGTTTTCAGAGTAAAATGCTGCTTCACTGTTACCGTATTTGGTCTTCATCTCCATTTTCCTCGCGTAGTTGCAAATCTTATCATCGATGAGCAATTTGAGCCCGTGCAAATATTGCTTGGAATTGGAGAAGACGAACACGTTTTTGCCCATTGCAAGATGGCTCACGAGAATGTGTATGTATTCTTGGAACGAGAGCACGTCGATGAAGCGACATGAAATCGCGACACTTTTGTTCCAGTGTAATTCCAGGTTGGGGATTTTCCAGCGTATTAGCGGCGGCGATGCACCCGTGGACTCGTTCGAGATTGGCGGAACGCGTTCCTCATTCAAACCCCTCATGCCCACTGCAAATTCAAAGCTCTTGTCGCCGATATCGGCGTCGCACATGATCAGAATGTTGCACTGCTTCACAATGTATGTGAAAAGCAGAAAGATCACTTGGTTTGCCTGAGCCAATGTATCGGAGCAGAGATGCGAAAGAAGGCTCTCCGACTCGTCGAGAATCACGACATGAAATGGCTCTGGCAACTCAGACGAAATGTCATCGTCGTCCCGAAGAAGTTTTGCGAGCGAGTCAAGCTGGACGGACAGGTTGTTGCACTCTGCAATCTCTGAGCGCGTCAGCCTCTCGTACAACTTCAGCCTCAGGTCGCTCGCTGCTTTTGCGGCAAGCATGCGGCGAAAGCTGATGTTCAGCACTCGGAGCTCCTTCACTGGGATACCTGCCCCTGAATTGAGACTATGTCGCAAGCGAATGGATTGTACAAAATTTGAAACGGTCGTCGACTTGCCAACACCCATCGCAGCGCGCAGTATGACTGTTCTGCGATACTCACGACTCGTTGTAAGGTCCGGAGCACTTTCCGCGTCGATGGATCTCATGTACTCCAAACGTTCACGGTCTCCATAGACGAACGCCTGACCTTCTTCAAGCGCGCGCTTGATGAAATTCGACTCTGTGACGAGACAGGCAAACTTATCGTTCCTCACCTTTGGGAGCAACTCGACCGAAATGTGCGACGGCCGATCAGGGTTTTGAAGAACATCTGAAATTATGGTGTTATCGGCGAACGTTGGAGGAACGGTTGCATCCATCGCAACGTCCTGGAACTTCCATGATTGCAAGAAGTTCCAAAGATGGGATTTGATGATGTTGACCTTTTTCAGTTTGCATTCCGGGTTGAAGCAAAAGTACCGCATCGTCATGTCGGCGGATATAGTGAGCTCGACTCCATAATTTCCTTTGAGACAACCCAGCATGCACTTGCCTTCTTGCAGAGGCTGGTTGAAGAGTACCATCGGCTTCGTCATCGTTTTCATCTTCATGACGGTGCCATACTCCCAAACATCTACAGGGTTACAAATCTCAAAGCCCCCCATGCCCCTGTGGATATGGTTCCATGTTGTCTCCAACATATTCTTCAGCACGGACCTGTAGCCGCCCAGCTCCTCAGATGTCGAGACAATCACGCCAAGTTCCCTGAACGAGAATCGTCTGCTTGACAGGGCCAGTTTCCCGTAATCCGTCAGCTCCGTGGATGTAGCGCTCTCAAAGAGCTTTATGATGTGATCAAAACCGTGGTGATTCTCTCGTTGCATTCGGTCGTCAAGTTGGGACTCCAGTCGCTCTAGTCGCCCACATGCTTCCAAAGCAGCCCTCATTTTGCGAAAGTTCTGAAACCACTTCACATTGTATTGCCGAGGAGATACACAGAATGCAGCGGCGGTGCGACAGTCACTGCGCGTCGGTCGAAGCAATGTTTTGCCGCGGACGTCATAGCAACTGATGATGGAATCCGCAAATTCGAGCCTATCTGACAAGGAGAAGGCCTCATGTACTTGGGACATGTAGCGGGCATACATGGCGAGCCGATTAACGTCTGTCGCGCATGCCATTTGGCTGTAATAGACGACGTTCTCTGCCATCTGGGACACGTAGTACTCGCACTCCGCCTGCGTTTCCGGGAAGGACATGATCTTGGCTTTATTTAACGGTTGCAGGACCCTCTCGGGATCTTTCGGCTTCGAACAACCAACCAATCGCATATTCCGACTTCCTCTTGAGTACACGGCGTAGTCTATCGCGCACTTTTGAGTCAATTCCCCGGTCTTACCGATCACTGTGAAGAACAGCCAGTTGTGAAATATGCGCACTTCCGCATCCTTGGCGTTTGCGTCGCAATAGTCGATAATGTGCTTCATCAGCAGAGCTGCTATGACCCATGAATCCGTTCGCGTTGGTACCACCCACTTGTAAAGATGGACATGCACCGAAAACTTGGAGGTCTGACTGGAGGAGTCAAGGACCACGGCATTTTCTCCGATCAACTCAGTCGTGACGTCCTTGAACTCGATGTGTTGCCCCTTGGCGAACTTCACGAAGAACTGCACCACAAGGGGCAACAAGTACCGGTGGAGCATGTAGTGACATTCCAAGAGCTGCGGCGAGTGTAGAATTGAGTCTTTGTACATGGAATCTTTTACACGAGTGCGTTGGTGCGTCGTCATGAGCGGCAATGGGTCCAAATCCTTTTCAATATCCAAAAAGAACCGATGTGGCGTGTCGTGCGTAATGACCTCGTCTATGAACCTTGACCGAGATGGTACAGACACGAAGAGTGCATAGAGTTGAGCCGCGCTGAAGCTTGCAAACAAGTGATTCACTTGCTTCGTCTTCGTGTTAACCCGTTTGATAGACGTGGCCATGAGCAAGTTGTCGAGCCTCTCGCAAGCATCGTATATATCTCCAAAGATGGCCTCAGAATCGATGCAAAACGTTCGAGTGATGGCACCTGTTGTCATTGAGTCGATCGCGTCGTGCATCTTGGCGATCGCGGGTCGGTACAGGCTCGTCCATACATGCGAGTCAAACATGTTAGTCCCTCCCGAATCGGCCGCGGTTGTTCTCTCCGTTGTCTCTTGAACCCGCCACCTGCCCCTGGTAAAGAGTTGCACACATTCGTAATCAGACGTATCCCTGGGCGTGCTGGGCGTGCTGGGCGTGCTGGGCTTGCTGGGCTTGCGGAACATCGCCATCTTTTTTCGGATTTCATCGGGAAGCAAAACTTCGGATCGGGTATCATGATATTCTTCGCCAGCTTCATCCACCAGCCAGTACCAAAGCCCTCTGATTCGAAGACTCTCGTTGCTAGATGGTGCCATTTCCACCTCTTTCATTGTGTTGCTGATTGCTAATTGCTAATTGCTAATTGCTAATTGCTGCCTGCTGATTGCTGCCTGCTGTTTGGGATCTGGTTTCCTTCCTTCAATTTCTCAATACGTGCAATTTCGTCCTGCCAGCCACATACCCATGCACATACCCATGCACTATGGTACCTCTATCCCGACACATAAACAGAATTATAGTAAAAACTATATGTTGACATATTCTATAAGTTTGGATAGAGTCATGTCAGACTTCGCATAGCTCTAGAGGTAAGCTAGAGGTACGTACGTAGTGCCCAGTAGCAATCTTGCATTGCACACCTCTCGACGCCGGAATGCACGTGCGAATTGCTGCAATTTGAGCGATAGAACAGAAGGAACACTATGACAATTGCACCAATTGGTTCAAAGAACAATGCGAATTTGCGCGAATGTCTTCGGCGGCGCTTGGAATTGGTGCAAAAACCATCCAATCACACACAATGCTATTGATTCCCCCATACATACTTTAACAGTACCACGGATATATGTAATGTCATAATACTTGTTGAAAAGTGTGTACCCAGCGTCAGCTATGAAAGCCTGTGCCAGAAAGTGCCATTCACTGTCAATGGCAGTGATTGAGCGGAGTACTCACTGTCAGTACCGTACTTTCAAAGAAAAACTGACAACAAAAATTAAATTAACAGTAAATCAGTCCAATCGAATGGTGTGAAATGTCACGAATGCAGATCCCAAATCAGACGACCCAGGCTTTCGCTACATTCGCTACATTCTCTACCATCATGGATTCATTCGGCAAAGTATTCAGGTGCTTCAAATGTTGTTCAGGTAGCTCTCGGGCAAGAGGCCGCCGAAGCGCCAAAGTAGTTGCACTTTCCAGCGACCACATCGTTGCTGACGCGGGAATGAACGGAGTGATAGCCTCCATCAAAAGCAAGAAGGATGTTTCCTGGTTTCACGGCTTTGGATCCAGCAGCAGCGACACACACACCAGCACTAGTCCTATTTACGGAACCGTCATGGGAGCTGAAGACGGTGCTGAGGAGGTTTCATTTGTTTTCCGGACCCCCTCTTATGTTCAAGAAAGTTTCCGTGAGGTATGTGCTACGCGAAATGCGAGGCTTCTTAATGGGATACAAAAGATTGTTACCAGGAATGATAAGCTCGAAACGGCGATCAGCGACGTCTACATTGCGATTAGGGCCCGCGAGAGGGCCGTGCGAGATGGTAACAGGGCCCCGTTCAGACGAGCGGTGGTGGAGTGGAAGACAACCACAGTTCTCACTCTGAGGATCAACGCTCTTGCTAAAGAACTCAAGCGCTTTGAATCATCCGTTCCGTCCGTCTATAGCGCTAAGAGCGAAGGCGTACGACTAGCAAACGAGTCAGCATTGTTAAAAGAGTATGGGCTTACATGCGACCCTGGGTATGATGTAGAGAGTCTGCTAAAACCTGGATCGCCAGCATTTGACGATTCAATGTCACTATACGAACGTGGTAAGATCGCATACAATACCGCCAGGCTTTGCCTCGATACCGCCGAGAGTAGTGGTTTAAAGACTAATAGTCACTAACTTTACATCTTTCAAATTCTTCTTATAACTATTATAATAATAATTACCTCTAAAAGAAATGAGACCGCATTTGCTAACCCCCAGCAAGTGGAAACTGTAAGGCTAAGGCACTAACCTAGCCTATTCTACTGCTTTGCACGTCCCCCATTCCACGGAGATGAATAGAGCTGCCGTAATGCAGTTCTATCAAATAGAAAGCATGGCGCTACTCAACAGACTATGCACCGATCAGAGTCAGGCGCAGCTCGCGAAGATGAACTGTGAACGCGACGAGTAAGCCTGCCGGAGGCAGGCGCAACTCTCAAGCACGAAGAAGACCGACGAAGAAGATCGCCGAAGGCGGGTGCGCTTGTCAAATCAAGTAAGAAAATCTTAGACTCATTACAAAAATGATAGCCAGTTTACCAAAGGCCGGAACCAAGGAAGATCGGAAGAATGCTCTAGGGAGCGCAAGAACAGAAATCAAGACGCATGTCGTTGCGATGACGCGCGCAGCGACACCGCTCAGCTCATCGGATGTCAGGCAGTTGAATTCCTTCAGCTCGGCGTTGCTGGTGCTCGAAGGCTGACGCAGATGCCGCTGCCTCTGTGTTGTACAGACGCTCGCGGAAGCGCGGGTGTTCTCGACCAGCTCGCGCCATGCTCGGCCCCTACCCTCCTCGCGGGTGATGGCGTAGACTGCGCCAAACGAGACCAGGACGCACATGAGCGCCTTCGCGAGCCATGAAGTTCGCGAGACCGGGGGCGTCCGGAAAGGCTCAGAAAAGCGAAACGACCCGGACTGGTGATCTATGCTGTTACCCCGTCCCCATCCGTGTCTTCGCTTGATCGGGTTCTCAATCGGATTGCGCGCGACGAGGTTGTTGGACGCCCAGAAGAACGTCTCAAGTAGCATCACCACAGTGACGTCAAATACTATACTGGCGGCGATCTCCCCGCCTGGAATCCCGGCGTCTCTAAATTTCTGAGCAATGTACCGCCCAGCGTCGATCAAACGTTGTACGGGGCTGCGCACGTGTTCCAGAGCATCCGTCTCGGTCCCCGTCCCCGTCCCCGTAGTGTCCGTGTCAAACGTCGCGATGGAGCTGATTATTACGTAACATGCGATAATGGACATGATGATCAAGTCTGGGCGGTGCTCATGGACACGGGATTCGGTCCCCGATGGTATCGAATGCACTGACTGGACTTTCGGGATGAGCACGTGCGTTCTGGAAGTGTAGAGCTTCCATGCCATCATAGCCAAGCTCGCACTCGTCCCTGCGAGCGCGACGGATGAAAGCTGCGAGAACATCGTCGCGCTCTCGATATCAGCGGCACTCTGGGCGGACGATGCCTCAGCTCTATACGCTTCTTGGAAAGAATGGACCAGCAGCTGAATACCGATCATAAGTGCGACCGGTGTTGCATCGCCTTCTGGGTCGATGGACCATGCCATTCCACAAAGAGCTGCCGCAGTGCTGACCGCAACACCAGAACACCATTGCAACCAGTCCTGGAAGGATTTCCAGTTGTCCATCGCGGCCGTTCCTTCGATTGACCAGATGCCCAGACGCAGGACGCGGTCGATGTACACGTCTGCGAAAATGAGGAAGACGGCAAGGACGCCGATGATGAATGATATCCTACACAACATGATAGCCATTCCACGAGCCTCGCGCGGGATCAGAAGACACGCAACACACACAATGGTCAACGCAATAGCGATCGCCGCAACCGAGGCGTGATGGCTCTTGATGTAAGAGAGCAAGATGCCAAGAAAGTCCCCGGAGAGGGAGTCGTAGAGCGCTGCGAGCAACGCTTCAACTTGCGAGAGCGCCACCTTATCGGTAGTCGCGGAGTCCCTTGTAGAATCCGCATCGGCCGTTGATGACTCGCCTGGCGAAACTGCCAAAGCTGAGAAGCGCCCATTGCGTTGTGAGCGTGCCAAGATGTCTCGAACGGACGCGAGTGATGGGCCCATGTACCTAGTTTTCGCATTGGAGTCCGTAGACGCGCCCGCCGGTCCATCCGCAGGATTCCTCTTTTTGACCCAGTAGTCTGGCACGGACTCTCTCATGATGGCGACGCCTGCTTTGCGCGATTCGAGCGGCATGTTGAGTTCTGGTGAGCGGTCAAGCACGAGCAAATCAATCCGAGTCAGCGGGTTGATGAACGTGCTCAGACCGTCTGGGCTCATTTCAAGCTTGCCATCGCTGGTCAAGGAGCTCGAGAGGTACGGGTGCCCATCACTTAGCCCTCGCCATTGCCACTTTAGCCCGTCCGTGGTAGCCTGATCTAGCTGCGTCCCGTCCTCGAGCAGTAGTGAGAGTCTCGAAACATGCCTCGGGAAGAGTAGTTGGAGCATTTCCGGTGCATTCATGACGCTCGAGTTCTCGCTAGACTCTCCTCCACGATCAGCCCTATTGGCATGCGAGAAGGTGACGAGTAGGCGTCTGACCTTTCGATAAGTCACCTTGTGCGCACGGCCCGAGGCAGTGGGACCGGCTGGGCCGGCGGGACCGGCGGGACCAGTGGGGCCAGGCTCTGTGAATCTCACAACAATTGGTAGTGCGGTCGTTTGTGGCTCGCTCGGGTTGAGCACGCTTGAGGTACCTGACAAGTCGTGCCAGACACTTCCACTTCCGCTGACGAGCTTTGCGAGTGTTAGGCATCTGGACACGCCGTTGCTTGGCCCGTTCAACATCGAAACGTGTCGCCGATACACCACATTCGAGTTCGAAGGTGTCCATGTGACACCCAAGATCGCAGCACTCAATGCACCTTCGCTCTCATTCGGTTTGTTGACGATTTCGGCAACGGCAATTTCCAAGCCGTCCAGTCTCATGGGTTCGGAAGTGCCAACTGTGCATGAGAACGCAAACTCTGGCCCGAACTGGAGACCCAGCGTGTCGATGGCGGGATGGTCGTACGCCTGGCTCGCCAAGTGGCGGTGAGTCTCAAGAACTGCACATTCGCATTCGAGGTAGAACATGTCCTCGGATGTGCTCTCGTCCTTCTCGTGGCCCTTGTGAATCGACGAGCTCTTGCTTTCATCGACGTCCTCGCCAGAACGAGGACCAGAGTCAGGGCCGCCGGTCTTGCTCTTGGACACTTGTGTCGCATATCGGAGTTGATTGAGATCAGCGTCCGTGACAGTCTCCGAGATGGCCTCCGAGATGGCCTCCGAACGAGTGGCATCTGGGTGCGCACGGTTCATTACATCGTCGCGCGCCGACTTTGCGGACGCCAAGAATGCGAAAAGCACATCCCTGGAGCAGCGAACGTTTATTGAGGTAATCACACCGTCCGATACAAGAGCGCCGGTCGCCTGCGCGTATCCTTGCATGCAGAAACACAGCCTTTGGACGCGTTTAGTCGGCGCCGACCATGACGTTCGCGCGGGAAACTCGAATGTGTAGATGTATTCCACCCTGGCTCCTGATCCCCCGTCTTTGGATGTCGTGGCGTGAAACGTCACCCAAGTCTGAGTGCGCAAGTGTCGCAGAAGTCTCAGGAAATCCGCATATCGCTCTTCCCTACAGACATCGAGCGCAAATGACTCCATCTCCCCGATAACAGCTGGCGACCCCTCGTGTCCGGCGCGTTTCGGCATCATCGGCATGTATCGAAGGCTTTGCTCGGCGACCACGGCGGGCAAGTTGAACAGCCCCTCGGACTTCTCCACGAACGTGCGCTTCGATCCGTGCAGAGGGCCGCTGAGTCGTTTGCGGAGTCCGACACTTGGCCACGTGGCCATGTCGCCGAGGACCGATGACAGCGCGACACTATCTATGCGGCTTGAGGCGAGAGCCGATGCGGCGAGCACGCCCGCGAATGCAAGCACAGGTACATGCACAGTGTCTTGCGCAATGGGGATCTCGGCAACTTGTTCAACTTGTTCGTCGTGTTCATCTTCAGATCTGAAGAGCGCAGTCAGTTTCTCCATCGCTGCTGAGTGTATGACAATATGACAATATTTGATTAGTCTGGGCGAGAAAAAATATGGTACTTCTCAGGCTCGTGCGAGAGGCTCGTGCGAGAGGCTCATGCGAGAGGCTCATGCGAGAGGCTCATGCGAGCTCCAGTATGTCAAGGACGAAGCCGAAACGCAGACGGCCTCGCGCTTCCATAAGCAGTGGTACACGCAGCAAAAGCGTGATTTCCTCCAGTGTCTTGCGCGCATCGCATGAGCTACTTGAGAGCCAGCTGGTCCGATAGGGCGTACGGTTATCGATCGATGCGAAGGGCAAGACGTTGGACCGAATGGCCGACTCAGTGGAAACTTCCCCTCCGGTCTTCCCGTACACCGTTCCGTGGTGCATCAGCGACGGGACGTGGAACCTTCTCTCCGACAGGGAGATGTGCTCAATGAAGTTTGGCAGCTCTGCGATTTTCAAGGTGACAAATTTGGTAAAGGCGCACGGATTGATTGGTGTCGGCGAGACGTACCTGGAAGCTGCCTTCAGGTCCACGTCCACGCCTTGGCGCATTCCGAGACATGGGAACGCAGACGTGGTCAAGCGAGTGGGCCCAGTAGCATTGCATATACGGACCGTGATGTCCTCACGGTCGTCGGTGCGCTCCATCGAGACACATTGGCTCGTGTCTATCAAGTCAAACCGCAATGCGATATGATGGGCGGCAACACGCGCGTTCATCGCTTCCTCGTACACCTTAAGAAACTCCCGGGCACTCGCAGACTCGTTCAAGGGAATGGCATTTGGAACTTCAAGCGAGCATTCGTCCATGATGTCCAAACCTTGGTTCTCCCCCAGTGAGCGGAGCACCTTGATGTCGATGGTGCCGTTGCCCCCGCTGCCCCTGCGCCGGAGCGACACCGGGAGGGAATGCGTGACAAGGCGCGCGCCAATCGCGTTTCGTATCGGCGTTGTGAGGCTTTGCGCGCCAGAGGTTTTGAACTTTAGGCTAATTTCCGTTCGTTCCACTCCGGCATGCGTGACATGCTTCTCAGCGTAGTTGATTGCATGGTTACTATCAAGAAAGATTCTCACCATTTTAACAGGCGTCTCTTTTCATTAATTATCGCACGTCACAGTGGTTTGCCATAAAATTCTTGAGAACGAAGAGATGCACTTTGCGCCCTGGAGCTAAATGATGTTGGAGTAGAGTCCGAGTTTGCACTTTAAGTTTTTCTAAAATGGGGTTAAAAAAATTGCAAGCCGAGTAATCGGGGCACTACGGTCATTGAAAGCGGCTATCACACCGAATCATCACGTTGTACACATCCAACAAGAAGTCGATGTACTCGCGGCCAATCGGTTTATGGGAGCTTGCGATCAGCGATTGAGCAAAGCGTCCCGAAACAAAGACGAATTTGTTCGAGCCGCTTGAATCATTCGGCCACCACTCGAATGTAATCGAGGTGCACGGTAGTTCATATGAAAGGTGTACATTACCAGGATCGCATGCGGGTGGGCAAATATCACCACGTCCAAGAGCTTTGAAGTCGATCCCCTCAGCCCCATCCTTCTCCACAGCAGTCTTGAAGTAGTCTTTGAGGCGTACATCGTATCCAGCAAGTATTGCGACGAGTTTGAGCGGAACATCAGAGTCTGGTTTTCTGAGGTATGCAAGAGCGAAACGAAAGATGGAATCGCATTGGCGCGAGTACTTGGCGAAGTGATCACTGCTGATGGCGTGCTCAACCATGTCCAGATCCATCACCTCGATTGTGGCCATGACAGTGTCCAGCTTGCGCGAAAGAGCCGTGCCCAGTTTCCCGTACGTATCGATGGCATGTGAGCCGAAGCTGGGGTCGTCGTCGCAAATGTGGATAACGCGCTTGGCCTTGTCCGTGATGTTGTCAAACACCTCGCGAACGGGGTTCAGGTCATTCGACACGGAGCTGGTGGAGTGCATGTTTGGCTCAAACGTTGGTAAGTGTTTGCTTCGATTTTTGATCTTTGATCTGGATTGTGCTTTTGGGTTTGGGGTCTGCATCCACCTTCTGGTTTGTCAATGCAAATGTATAGTATACACCCGTGTTACTCAGCTGGAGAGAAAGTGAGCCCGAACCGATCAAAATTGCGCGAAAGTGAATTGTTCATCAATGAAATTGCACATCCTCGAAAGGGCCAAACAGTACTAAAAACTCTACCAGTCCCCTCCATATACCGCTTATACTATGACAATCTAACAAAGACTTATGAATAATTAGACTCGTGTCTGGAAAAAAAAGTCTCTGTCAAACCTCTATGCAGGGGTCTAGGAAGTCGGAATCAGAAGAACCAGGACCGCTGAAAAAAAAAGAAAAAGATGAAGCACTCTGGAAAAGTTGCGTTCTTCATACTTGGTCTACTTGCTGCGATTTTGACATTGATTCTGATCTTGAACTGGAGCTTGAGTCGCCAGAGTAGTTCTACACTTGACTGGATTCTGATAGCAACTTTTGTCGGTGCGGGTATCGTTCTTCTCTTGTCTTCGATCTACAAATTCTCCAGAGCATCAAGATTCAATAGAATAAGTGCGAATGCAAACTCTGAAATCGCCACAAGTGAGGAAGAAAATGGGCTGAAAACCATTTACGAGGATGCTCGCAATCATTTCCTAAGATCCTTCAATGTCAAAAGACCCCTGGCTAAATTACTCAAGGAACAAGACCATGAAGAAAAGGACAAACAATTAACAGATCTATATGAAAGGGTGCTCAATTACATTCGGCTGTACCCCTATCGAGCCAAAGGACACGAGTTGACACAACTTGAGAGAAGTCATGTCTTCAAAGCCATGGATGATTTAATGATTGAGAAGGGAATCGTGGCGTGAAGTCTCCTTTTTATTAAGAAGCCAAATATGTTATTTTGAGTTTCTAAATTTAAATACTTCTTCATGGGACTTTTTTTCTCTTGTGTTTACCGTGCGGTGGGAGAGCGCGTGTAAATTATCAATTACTTCACAGCAATTGAACCCGAGTCTGGAAGTGCTATAGGTTACGTATCCGTCTCTCCGTCTCCCCATCTATCCACCTGCAGATCCCAAACTCCAATCCAGCGAGATGTCCACTGAGAGCTGCACAACATCGCGCCGGAATCCATTGCGTACGCGCAAGCCGGTCAATCGCTACGTGCCAGATGTTGACGGTGAGCTAACCGATGACTTTAGTGTGACCAGCGAAGACCTTCGTGATCTGGAAGATCCTTTTGGCGACTATTCAGACGCCAGCATCAACACAAGCGATGACTCGGACAGCGATGTATCATCTTGCGTCGAAGGCGAAGATGTTGGCGAAAATGAAGGCGAAAATGAAGGCGAAAATGAAGATGAGTATGACTACACAGATGGATTTGTAGAGATTGATGTCATTCCAGAAGGGAGTGACGATGAGAGTGAATTCCGCGAGAGCGATGAGAGCGAGGTTGAGAGCGAGGTTGAGAGCGAGGTCGAGAGCGAGGTCGAGAGCGAAAGTGATGGCCAGGACCTAAGTGAGAGTGAAAATGACGTTGAAAGCGAAATCGAAAGCGAAAGCGAAAGCGAAAGCGAAAACAACTCTCAAAACACGGATGAGTCCCTAGAGGATTTCGATGAGTCTGAGTTCACACCGGGCCGCGGCAACACTGGCTCCAGCGGTTCGGTTGAGATTCTCAACAAAGGCGAAAGCGATGACGTTGCAGACCGCAAGAGAAATAAGCGTAGACGTGTGTGAAGTTGGTTTTCCGATTCTATATTGAAGCTTTTCAAACTTTTCAGATTTTACAATCATTCCAAATTCCAAATTCAAACATCATAGAATTCCAAATTCAAAAATTCAAAAATTCAAAAATTCAAAAAAAAATGTAAATTCTTAGATTCAAGTGTTTTTAAAAAGAGTCCAAGTGTCCAAGTCAAAGTGTCTCCGTTATGTGCAATATTACAGCCCTTATTTCAACGTCCCCTATCTCAGTTTCGATGATGCACGGGAATTCTGGGCGGAGCCCCACGCGCACGGCCTGGCCATTGTGCGCGGTGAATAGTTTACGCAACTTTAGAAAGTTCTCGACTCTCAGGAGCACGCCACTCTCGGCCCCGCTTTCGGTATCGATAGAGCCGCCGGGTGTCTGTCTGGCAGCGAGCGTGAAGCGCGCGCGGAACATGCCTTGCACAGACCGAGACATGACAATCCCAGCATCACAAACTGACATTTGGAAAGCGGGTTTCTCCTCGAATACTGAGAGGCAGTCAAACAGACTTGAAACAGTTCTGGTCAGTTCCATTCCGCTAATCACGACCATGTGTTCCAGCGGCGCCGTGTCTAACGTGAAGATCTCGGGAATCTTCTCCAGGTCCGCGTCCACGGGAACGGACACTTCAGAGTTGTACACAGGCTGACCGGCCGCAGCGTTGTCACTCTGGTTCACGAAGCCCATCTTGATGTAGGACTTGTGCCGATTGTGTCGAGTTAGCGCGGCGTTCAAATGCAGTTCGACTGTCAGAGAAGCGTCACCCATCCCCTTCATCGACGCGTTGGAGATGGAGTTATTCATTTCGATCGTCGATACCCTGACAGGAAGCGTGGCCTCCTCGCATGACTCAAACATGTCGTACGATATGAAGTGTTTCGCTGGAAACGAGGCATTGATAAGAATGCGCGCGGCGACGTTCTCATTGACGAGTAGACCCGTCTTGGTGAAATGAATCACAGCTACGGGGACATTCTCGGCAAGCGCCGCAAACACAGCTTTGAAAGCACATGCATCGAACATACAACACCGGGCGACCAGCGAAGAAGGTTTGTTCTTTGTATTCATGTTGGGTTTGCTTGTTTGCTTTTTCTTGCTTTGCGGCTTGGTGCAATTTCGGGTCTGTAGAGCCGCCAGTAGACCCGGAGACCCCAAGAACCTAAGACTCAAGATGTCGGTCTGTCTACAAGAAAATACAAAATCCGAATGAGCAAAACTAGTACATGCTACTACTAAATGAATTATTGCGCCTGTGAAAAGCCATTCTATACCATTCTAGAAGTTTAGACTATATAGAAAAACATAATAAGTAATAGAGAATGTATAGGAGTCCCGGTTTGGAAGTTTTCAAACCTGCAATTTTGTCATGACCATAGCTCAAGCTATGCAATCTATTAACATGCGCTATAGTATCTCATGAATGACTTGCAAAAGAATTTCTTCAAATTTCCCGCAGAATGAAAGCTGAAAATACTTCTGAAACAGAGATACACCTTGCAAACAGACAGACCCAGAACACCGCGTTGGCGATCCTCGTTTGAGGCATAACATAGAATAGCACGAAGTGTAGCACGAAGTGTAGCACGAAGAGTAGTAGTGCGACGAATTGAACTTGAACTGAAAGAGTGCCGCAATGCCTCCCGAAAACAACACCCCGTTGATGGAGTTGTACTCCACACTGTCGTTGAGCGCGCTGGATGAGGAGAACGTTGGGAAACTCTTGAAGGAGAGTGTAATTGGTCCTATCGCGAAGAATGCTCTGAAAACCGTCTTTGGATGCCCGGGAGCCTTATTTTCGACCCATTCGGAAGCGTGTGACGGAAGGGCCACTGATGACGCTCAGGCACCACCCGCGGAGTCAGGTGATGCGTCGATGCCGAGTCAACCGGTGCAAGCTCAACATAGCGACGATGGAGCGCCGCAACCGGTTGAGAATTCAGCGCCAAGTCATAGCACTGGCAGGCATGAAGTCCCGTTCGGTGACCGAGTGGCCAGAACCCTTTTGAGCGTCGAGTATCGTCGGCTTATTCGGCTGGGAAGCGAGATGTACACGAGGGCAATCAGTGATGAAGATCGCAACGGTCCTAGCGAGATCTGGCTTCATATGCTACTGGTATGCATAGCCGACATCATCATGAAGTTTCCATACGAAGTCACCTTCGACATGCTTCGAAGAGCTTTTCACTCGTCCTGGCTGGAAGAAATCAGCGAGCTGAAAGACCTCGCGCCTCAGTTCAAACGCATCGCCTTCACTGATATTCGGAAGGAGGCGCAATCGCGCATGCACATCTCCGTGGACAGTTTCCTTGCAAACCACGGCCTTGAAAAGTTTGGCGCGATCTCCACCCGCCTCTCGAGGAGCCTTCACATGCGATGCATGATGAAACATTCGGAATCCGGGAAGAATATCACCCATCTGCCGGTTGACCACACGGTCATGGCGCATCTCGAGCAAAAATGCCTTTTCAAGGATGCATCATTTATACTGGAAAACTTGCCTGACGCGCTTCACTGGACGCTAAGCAACATAAAAGACCTTCGTGTGGAGGCTCCTGAAGAAGAAAATGCTCCCAACACATCGTCGGAGAACGCCATTAGCCAACCTTCGGCGTCCATGGAACCGGTGCGCAAAGCCCCGGAAATCCCAGAGACATGTGCCGCACCTTTCAGACCGCACGAAAAGACGGCGGTGCCCATGGAGAACGCATATCGCTCTGCACCCGCGGCGTACAACACCGGTGCTCAGCCTCCGTCACAGGGCCCGCGCTACGAAGCGCCTCAACATGGGCCACACTGGTCTCATGAGATGTATCCCGGTCACATGCCGCGCATGCAACAATGGCAAGGGAGCGATGGACGGTGGTCAAATGCCCCGTGGCAAACACATGTAAGTTGAAGTGCTTAGAAGCACAATGAGATTTGCTTGATTACTGATTGATTGACTTTGTTGCCATGCATGTGTTTGGAAAGATCCCTCAATGGCGCCCCACCTTCCAGGACCAGCAGGGCTTTGTCCGCGCCAGTGACGTTCAGTGGAAGTCAAGCAGCGCCCCTGTAAATTTCTATAACCAGGCAGCGTTCTCTGGCCATGGCGTGCCTAGTGGAGATCCGAATGGAAATCCAACCAGCATTCTGGGCGCCGGGTCCGGACAACAACAACAACAACAACAACAACCACAGTCACAACAACCACAACAACATCCATCTCTCGCAGGTCCTGCCATACCGGACCGCCTGTCCATCTCATCCGTGCTGCGGCAGCTTGCGGACGCTGGCCAGATCCCTAGGCAAGGCGTCAACTCAGAAACCAGCAAGATGGTAGGTATGCGGTTGCGTCAAGTAGATCCGGCCCCGAGGAAAAGAGACTTGAACGGGGTGTACATCTACACCTCTGGCGATTCTGAATTGATCAAAAAGATCGCATTGGAGTACTTTTGCGTTTCTGACGCGGCCACTTTTTGCGAAAGAAATCAGCAATTTCTTTACGGCAATGGCCCAAAGCAGTCACTTCGAAACTACGCTTAACAAAAAGGATTCGAATTTCTTTATCACCACTCTATTAGTTTTAATAGTTTCAATTCGAATCAAGCCAAAGTGCGCCCGCCTTCGGCGGTCTTCTTCGTGCTTGAGAGTTGCGCCTGCCTCCAGCAGGCTTACTCGTTGCGTTCAAAGTTCATCTTCGCAAGTTGCGCCTGCCAGAGTCAGGCTTACTCGGTGCATAGGCTCTTGAGTAGCGCCATGCCTTCGGCAGGCTTACTCAATCGCCTAACGGGAGGATCGGATAGAACTGCCTTACAGCAGCTCTATTCCTCTCTGTAGAATGCGACGTGCAAAGCAGTAGAGCGAAACGTGCATTCGCCGTACAGCTTCCAGGTGCTGGGGGATTAGGCAGCTACCGCTGCCTTCACCGTACAGTTTCCACTTGCTGGGGGATTAGCGTGTGTGGTCTCATTTTTTTAAAGGTAGAATAGTAATAAAGCTAGTAGTGTAAATTTTATTCCTCACCACCACAAGAGAGAAGATTTTTGGTCAAATAATTTACCTGCGTTTTGCTGGTCTTGTTGTGCTGTTTAGTTGGGTTAGGTGATGGTACATAAATACTCCCAGGATACTTTGTCACCAAGTGTATCGAAAAAATGACCTGTTCTCCATTTTACAGGTCTTGCTGTACTGTTGGTTTATTTTGGCTGACGGTAGGTTGGTTGATGGTTGCGACAACGTTTATTTCACTCTTGCACAAGCCAAAGTGCGCCCGCCTTCGGCGGTCTTCTTCGTGCTTGAGAGTTGCGCTTGCCTCCGGCAGGCTTACTCGTTGAGTTCATCTTCGCGACCTTCCAGTCAGGCTTAATCTGTGCATAGTCTCTTGAGTAGCGCCATGCCTTCGGCAGGCGTACTCAATCGCCTAACGGGGGGATCGGATAGAACTGCCTTACGGCAGCTCTATTTCTCTCCGTAGAATGCGACGTGCAAAGCAGTAGAACTGAGCGTGCATTCGCTAGGCAGCTACCGCTGCCTTCACCGTATAGTTTCCACTTGCTGGGGGATTAGCATGCGGGGCCTCATTTGCGAAAAAGTAAGAAAAAAAAAACAAGAGCTAATAGTTCTAAACAATAGATGTTGTTGNTTTCCAGGAGCAGTGGTCGCCAAGGTAGAATTGGAGTCCCAGATGCGCCCCCGCCCCACTGTGTTTCGCGGCCGGCAGCAATTAGACATTGAGGACATGGAAGGAACCAAGTTCATGTGTAGGCAATTCCATCCGCTGCAATACACTGAACCCGAGCGTTGGCGCCTGAATATCTCGGACGAAGAGGTGAAGGCGCGTCCGTTCTCGGGTTACCCTAACAAATTCATGTGCTATGGAGCGGCTGATATCGCCAAGACCATCTGCACGCATCACATCGAGGACTATTCCCAGGAGGCGCTAAACGCCGCTCTTGGGGACGCTGAGCAAGACCCCTCCAGGTCGGCCAGTACGCACCAGAACTATCTTTCCAACTTGAGCAATCACTTCGACAACACGCTGGGGAAATTGGTCAAGGGAGAGAATCGCACCGCGCAAGGGGTGTTCCCGCAAGCTGAGCCGTATATTTCTGCGACCGGTGGAATCAACAGCGATCCACGCCTGCTGCGCGACCATCTTGAGCGAACATTTGACCGAGACTTTGCGCTTTCGACTAGGTACAGGATGACGTACGCGACTGACGACGTGAGGTTTCTTCCCCATAACCCCAGTGTGCAAATCATGCACGAGAAGCAGGAGCTTGACGCGGCTCGCGCAGAAAATCTTCTTCTGAAGCTTGACGACAGGTCTCTTGGATTTCAAGGCCAGGATGTTATGATTCGTTAGGACATTCGTAATTAAAAGTAATTAATAACACAAATAATGTGAAATACATGGAAAATCTCGGTCAAACTACATCAAACTTGCAAGAAACTTGCGAGAAACTTGCGAAAAGCATTTGGGTTATTAGAGGGCGGGAACTCTGAACTCTGAACTCTGAGTTACGACTTCCGAATTTCGGATTCTTAAGAGTGGGCGTGATCTTTGTTTCGTTCGGATAGAAACTCATCGATGCACACTTGGACATGCCTACAAAACGATGAGAGATCCCTGTCGAACGCTATCGCTCTCTGGCACGGATGACTCATGAAACCAAGGACGTGGTCGTCGACCATGTGCATTGGAAGAGGTAAGCGGTCTAGAAGTGCACGTTTGCACAGCTGCTCTCCGACATGGAATCTAAGCCAGTTCCGGCACATAACGCCAAGCACGAAAGAGAGCGTTTCCATGTGGCCTTCGTTCAAGTTCAGAAAACGGTGCCATCACCGGCCCAGTTCCATGTTAACCTGGGGATATTACGGTTTTCGCTAAATGCTTATAGCCAAAGCAAAGGCAATTCCTGGATGCTGCCTCATCATCACCGATGAGGCATACACTTCCAAAACGTGTGGAAAATGCGGTGGACTACATCACAAACTTGGCTCTTCTAAGAAATTTGTAGTTTTTGGCGCGAGTTGTGCCTGCCAGAGTCATAATTAGGCAGAACTGTCATCCTGATCTCGAGGTCCATCCATGTCCATCCATGTCCATCCCAAAGGAAAGGAAGAAAAAAAAAGTTAAGATCAGTGCTTACGCACTTCTGTAAGAAAGATAAACGAAAGCTAAGAAATGCTACGCACTTTCGACTACAGACTACTGACTCTACTGACAGCGAGCGAGGGATGAAGAGATCTTGCTACTTAGACATTTAGAGGAGAAGTGGACAGCGACCAGCAGCAGCTCGTGTGAATCGGGAATAAAATGCTCAAATCCTTGACGCAGTGCTCATAGACGAACGGACGAAAGAGAAGTCAGAGCCTCGGCAGAGGCGACAGGAATTCTGAACTGCAAATTTTGAACTGCTCTTCTTGTTGTGCCGGTACTGGAACTTGCTCGTAGGAAGTCGCTTATTTGGTTGGCTCCGTCGAGGTGACACTGACAGTGAGAACCAGTTCTAGGTGCATTAACCACCTTCCGATAGGGTTTGTTTACGCTGCACTGTGGCTTCACTTAAAATGTGCATTAACATGTCAATAGGCTTTCTCAAACCCGTCTTTATCCTTGCTTGGGTGAAAGCAGGGCACCACCATGAGCAACAAGAGACAGCTATTACCCACTGTAGTTCCCTATTCGGCGCCAAACAGACAGGTGGTGCAAGAAGAAGACTGCGACAGAAAGAGCAATTGACTGTGAGGTCTGTGAGGCGTCCATGCGGATTCAGAATTCCACATATATTCATTCACAGCTGAAGGTACTAGTACCGGACCGAACACCATATTGTTTTGTAGCTGCTTTTCCTGCTCCTCTCAAAAAAACTCGCGCTCGCGTCTTTCTGCGCCACTCACTCGCTCACTCTCACAGCTTTGTGAACGCATCAGCAGCATAAGGGAGCAGTAGCTTCTGTGAAAGGCGGACGAGGCGGAGGTAATCTCGGTAAATCGTTGAAGAGAGGAGTACGCTAACCCACAAGAAAGGTCTAAACATAATTTAGCGTGCAACTTGCACATGCAAAAGAAAGCTGCATCTCCTCCAAAAGAATGTTGCGCGGCTCGGCACGCTCCTTTTCGAGCGAGTGCACACTCATCCCGATTGGAGCTACTGTTAGTTGCTTTCCATCAACAAGCCTACTCACAATTCAAGTGAAGATCGCTACCGCCATACTCCAAATTCACAGTTCGACTAGTAGTCCCAAGACCACTGAAGAGATGTTTTTCTGGCGAAGGAAATGTTCCGCCATTTGTTGATTGCTATTCAATACCTTAGGGAGCCTTACGGTGATACCTACTGGGGTTCTCGACAAAAGCGCAATAAGCGACTTCCTACGAGCAAGTACGGCAAGAAGAAAAGAATTTGCAATTTTCTGTCGCCTCTGCTGAGGCTCTGAGGGAACAAAGCTGAAGTTGGCTAGTTTAAGTTGGGTATGTGCGATGGGCTGTGTTGGCTAGAGATGGGGTTACTCCCCCCCACGCTCGCATCACTCACTCACTCGCTCTCACAGCTTTGTGAACGCATCAGCAGCATAAGGGAGCAGTAGCTTCTGTGTAAGGCGGACGAGGCGGAGGTAATCTCGGTAAATCGTTGAAGAGAGAAGTACGCAGAATGCTGCATCTCTTCAAAAAGAATGTTGCGCGGCTCGGCACGCTCCGATTCGAGCGAGTGCACACTCATCCCGAATGTCCGAAATCACCGAAATGCGACTTCAAGTTTCCGCGAGATGTGAATGGAGCACGCAACATCCTATTACGATTCTTACAACGAGCTGGGTGGGCTCTTGCCCAATTCACGCGCTGGCGACAGCGCAGATGTCCGGATGACCCCCTTTGAGGTGCATTATACATGGTTTTAGTAGAAGACTCTTACCTCTTCCTACTTTTATTAGCTAGTGTGTTTAAAATTATTCCAGAGCCCAAGTTTTGCACTGACACGTGGGAAAGTGATGAGACGTTTGGTTGTCCGGGCGCCTTCAAAGAGAGTGCGTAAAAATTGAGTTGGCGCTTTCAAACAAGACCAGGAGTCAATATCTCCCGTCTTTTAGATCGTGGTGGTTCGATTCTCAACCCTCAGGAATCGATCACTCTCAGTCGTTTGGATCATGGATACCGAGTCACTGGAAAGGTTTCTCTCAAAGCTTCAGGCTCCTGAAAGTACTACGTGCATGGTAAGTGAGACGATGAACAGTAGGACTGATTACGTCCTATTTAGGGATATTGAGGAGGGAACAGCCGATTTTTCTCTTCAAATTTTAATTTTTGAGTTGGCACATTCAAACGAGACCAAGTGTCATGTCCACCCGGCTTGACAAGCAACCAGTTTCTTCGGCAGACCCACAATACAGAAAGCTAAAAAACAAGAAAACAAAATAATCTAAAAAGGAAGAAAAAGAAAATAGAAAACAAGAAGAACAATGAGATTGTCTGGCTTCGTAACCCTGCGTGCATGGACAGACCGGTTGCTTCACACTGAGCCAGGTGATGTAGAGGTGAAAGCAGACGGAATTCAGGCGAACCTTGCAACGAGGTTTCTCATTGAAGACCTCGGTAACAACAAAGTGGCTCTTCGAGCGTTCAATGGCTGCTATTTGGCGCAAGCTGGCGAACGCCTGCACTGGGGCAGCAGAGCCATTGGACCGAACGAAACGTTCACAATCAAAGAGCATGCTGATGGCTCCATCTCGCTTCAATGCGTGAACAAGAAGTGGTTAGGTGCTGGGCCATGCCACCGTATGTTTTCAAGGGCAGACAGAGACTTGGAGTGGGAGATATTTCGGCCCGCCCCCTACATTGCTGACGCACCAACGAGTGCTTCGCGACTCTGTGAATTTGTGCGTGGAAACGATATCATCGCATTGGATCTTGGCGCCATCGAGATCCATGAGCTCAGCCGTACTGAGTCTTCTCTCGCTGGAATCTCGAGTCTCGAATACGAGACTGTCGAAGTCAAATTCACCCAATCCCAAAATTTCAACCAATTAGGCTGGGAAGCACAGTCCAAAATTGATGTGGCCGTTATGAACCTCGCGAGTGCTGGCGGCGCTTTCAGCATCGATTGGAACCAAGTCAAGAGCGGCAAAGAATCTAATTATAGCTTCGCATCACGAAAGAACCGCATCACCTTTCAGCCCAATCACGCCTTCGTGAAGCAGGACATCGTGACCGAGGTTCGAATCATTTCCAAACGCTTCAAAAATGGCGCCGCTTTCGGACATGAGGCTGTCAGCATCTACGTCAAGACTAGCAACCTCCCTGGATTCTAGCCTAATCCAATCTATCAATCAATCAATCAATCAATCAAATTATCTATCTATCTATCATCTATCATTATCGTTGCACATTGCTCTTTTCTGGCTTTGGATTACCGTTACTACTACTCTCTAGCTAGTAGCGTAACCCAAACGTTGCAACGGAAGGTGGATTTAGAAATGGAAAAAGCATCTCAATTGTATTCATCTTCTCCTTCAACAGTTTTGTTTGTTTCATTGTCTTTCAGCAGACCCCAAACGCGAACCTGCGAGTAGTAGTAAAGGTAATCCAAAGCCAGAAAAGAGCAATGTGCAACGAGTATGATAGATGATAGATAGATAGATAGATAGATAAAGTGATTGCATGATTGATAGGTTGAAATTTACTCATTTGTGTATAAACTCATCGCTTCGCCCGACAATGTTGAATAAGACTTTGATACTTTTACGAGACGATGTCGAGAGTACTTTTGATCAACTTTCATATAAATGGGGATAATGGGGGAAGCATTTTATTGTAGAGCTGTATTTGCCCATTTTTGAATTCAGTTTTCAGGAAAAAGAAAAGAAAAGAAAGAAAAGTTAACACACGTCCGTCACAAAATGGAAAAATCAGTTTACAAGCTTCAATAATGGTGGCTTCTATCTCTTCTTTTGAATGACAACCCATGATCATTACCTTGCCATTCTTCGAAGCACATGCCTTTTGTTGTCTCGGTCCAATCAAAATGCCACTCCAGTACGTTCATTGCTTCCAGTGTATCGTTCTTTACGAGCAAAGAGAGCGCAAAGGCCTTGCGTTCCAAAGATCTGAGGCGCAGTGGAACAGCACATGCATGTTGTCGTTCGAGCAAGAGAAGGGCCGTGCGCAGCCTTCCGTGCCGCAGACACGCTGGTACGAGTGGGCTGAACTGGTTTAACATGCTATGTTTTAGAATCTCAGATTCTGACGCTTTCTCGGCGAGGCCGTCAGCAACATCGCTCTCAGAATAGAGCTGCTCAAAATCGTCAGCGCCAGCTTCGGGGAAGTCAGCATCCTCCCTCGTGACGTATGGCTCGATGGCAAACCACATGCCAGAGTAGAGCGCGTCCGTGTTCATTCTGGCTTCAGGTCTGCGTGAGCTCACGACCGCACTCGCGCAAGCAACGCTTCATGTCCTCGATCGAAGAGATGAAAACACGGCCGTATCATAATTCATCTCTTCAAATCATCCCATCATGTACTGAGTACTGTAATAATTACTATTATAAGTACCATTAGAATCTGATGTAAAAGTCTATTGAAACTTGAGATCCCGTCTCTTGGATACCAAGATTAAATTTTTTGAAACACGAAGTTTTCTGAAATTAAAAATAAAATAAAAAGCGATTATTGTCCATGGAATTATTTATAACAATTTGCATTTTCACACCAAGCGTGTGCGAATCAAATATGAATTTCAACCGAGCCGTCGCTGAGTTGGGTAATGTTCCTTGTAGCTGGAGCGCTTTCAGGCTTTGCAGGTTTTGCAGGTTTTGAGTCTTTAAGATTTCTCACATTTGAACTGATTTGCCTTTCCGGGGCAGCAGTCATGTGTTTGCGTTTGCGCTCGTCGATGTTATAAAGCATTGCCGCGTAACGGCGCTTGTAAACGTCGTCAGCCCTCTCTTGACCTCGATCTCCTTTGCCTTGCGCATCGATCTGTTCTCTTGCATGCCTTACAGAGGCTGCGTCCGGTAGCAGTGACGTAAAGTGCGCCCATGAAATGTAGAGGAGGCCAAAGTCCCGGCGCTCATGGGTGACGTCATAGCCGCGGGCTTCCAGTGCCTCGTGCAGAAACACAGCGGCCTTAATTCTATCCACCAACGTGCCGCCGTAAATCCAGTCGGGAACGCGGTACGGGGTTCCAAAGAGTCCATCATCCGCGCCTTGCTTGATCGACCCGATGCACTCTCGCAGGATGTGCTCATGGTTGTACGCCTCCGCCGGGTCCTTAACCTGGCTTGAAACCGACGCGGAGCGTACGTACACTGACATGGCATTCGGTACATCGAGCACATCGTGTGTATCGGAGGGGGCCACCGCGCGTTGCTTGTTACCGCCTGGCTTCATTTCTTCAGGTTTGCTCTTTTTTTTTCGTTGAAGTTCTTTTTAGTGTCAGTATAACATGAGGTTACGTTTCAGTCTGTAGCAGATAAATGAGTGAATAACGGTATCGAACGATCGCGCCAGAAAAAGTTTTGATGAGACCCCTCATTTGCCAGGCCACGGATCTTCGTGTTGCATGACGCGAGCCTCCCACGCCCCCACCGGAAACTTCGAAACGTCGTCAGAAAATCTTGATATCGGCGGGTTTTCCTGACTTGAAAAGTACGACTCCAGCGTCATCCATGGCTCGAAATGAGTGGCCGGCATTTTCGAAAAGCTGGGCTCGTGCTCGCCCCATGCTTCGAAGCCGGGCGACGACTCTATCGGCGCATGAGACTGGGTCCAGTCCTTCAGACTTTCAATTTGGCGTGGAAGCCACTGGGTTCGCATGAGCACCTCATCGGGAAGCGCGTCCCACGTTAGTCGGGCGCAATCCCCAAGCGAGGTGACCATATCTGACTCCTCCTTGCGATGATGGCTAGATGTTCCCCGTGCGAACATGTCGCCAATCATGAAGCTCCGCTCGATGTTTGCCAGCTCATCTTCCGTAATGGCAGCGTCGTTTCGAAGGATCTCTTCCTTGTCAACAGTTGACATTCTACGTTTCGCTCGTCTCTCTCTTATCACACTCTCATCATCCGTGTCATAGATCTTTTTTTAAAAGAACACATACACACACACACACTCTCCATATCTCTGTCTATCTATCCATCCATCTATCTCATCTCATCTCATCTCTGCGATAAAGCTGATAGGACCTTGCCCGGGGCGACGTTTTCTCAAGTATACCAGCATGAGTTGCAACATCAAGAATGTAACAAACACAGCAATGATCAGCGCCACCACATGTGCAGTGTCGTTACCCGTCGAAACATATTGCACATCTTTTGCCTGGACTTGTGTGCCACGTGTGTTGACTTGGATGACATCCGGAGTCCTTGCAGCGAACGCCTTCACCCCATTGGACACGCCCGTATCGTCACTCGCCTCACGTTCCGACTTGTTTCCCGCCATGATCACGTAGCTCATGTACGAGTCCACTTGACTCTCAATCGGGAACGCTTCCCGCAGGAGAAGCCTCGCGCCAGCCGGGCTGACGTAGTACCCGTGGAGGCCGAGTAGGATGTCTCGCACGCGAAAAGCATTATTGGTCCCATCTCCCTTCTCCATTTCTGCGGCCTTGGCAAAGTGCCCCATGTAATAGAGCTCCGGCAGAGCGTTGTTATTGCGCGCAGCAATCTCGGCAAGCTCGGCCATCGTTTTTTTGAAGAGGCCGTCGCCGGGGACAGCGTCCGCTTCGAACACAAAGATCCCATGCTTGCTTGACATGGCCTCTTCCCATAGTTTGAGATGCGAAAGGTAGCAGCCGATCGCACCAAAGCTGCCCGGGGAACTATGGCCTTCCCGCCTTTCCGCCACCATAATCTCGTGCAAAGCCCGCAAAGATACGAATGATCTATCTTGCAGAATACTCTCCTTCAAGTTGGACCCAAGCACTCCGTGGAACCGCTTTACGGACGGAAAACCGGCGGCGCGCAGCCTTCCCGACACTTCGTTGAATTCGCCATCAGTGAGAGTGATGACCCATGCAGGTATCGTCATTTTGGCGAGTTCATCCGCGGACGGCGCTAGTGTTAGGAAATTATTTTGTTTAACGTTCGATCTCGAGGGATTTCGATTGGAACATCCTGGAGACGGCTTCGACACCGTCGTTGGTTGCGAGTCAATGTTTGGCCCTTTCGTCGCCGTCAATATTGGTACTGACGCGAGTCCTGGGCCAGGTACCGTCGTAATTTTGCCATCACGATCGCCTACTTGTTCCGAACTACCCATCTCTCGTCAGTCGCCACCAGCCTTTGAACCCCGAAGATAAAAAAGAGGAGAGCGGCGCTTGCTTTCGGTCTCCTAAGTTCCCGTATCTCTCATGTCTCTCAAGTCTCTAGTGCCAAATTTTTATTTCCGTGTCGAGCTGAAAACACTCGAGTCCACTCCACCCGCGTAGTGAACGGACAACTGAGAACGGGGGACTGAGAGCTGAGGACTGAGGACGGAGAGTGCCCATGGGGAAGCATCATATGATTCTTCGCCGCGCAGGAGGCATGACCGGCTTAGTTCGCGCAAAATGCAACACAAACCTTGTCGGTAAACTCGGAACTGATGGCAACCGAACCGAGGTGGATCCCCGTGGACTCGAGCGCGATGGAAAGCAGTGCACCCCCGCGGCTCTGAAACTGAAACAGACTTCCCGCAGATCTCCACGAAAAGAAAAAGAGTCTGGCGAAGAAGAGGTGGCGGGGAGCGCACAGTCGCACATTCATCGACCGTGGGAGAGCTGGAGCCAGTTGGACCAAAATGACTGTGTACTACACATCACCAACCTCATCTCTGGAC
>BLSF01000115.1:0-58185 GCA_012862575.1 Parietichytrium sp. I65-24A | reverse complement strand
CCTATATCCTGCCGCCGAGCAAGACCTGCTGAAGTCCGTTGCTCCAAAAAGCTTGAGCGATTCCAAACTTGGATGTGCAGCAATCCACCCCCCTTGAACGAAGTTCTGGAGCCCACCAAATTTTATTCTTTGACTGCTTTTGAAAGCCTTGTTCGCTGAGAGGCGCTCACATACGGACTTTGACGGCAATGGGGCGACATCCACTGCAGAGATCAAATTTAAATTAACTGTAAAGCAAAACAATTTATGAGAAGATGGAGTGGATCAAATGAGTCGAGGAAAAGTATTTGAGTTGTTAGGAAGAGTAGACCTGTCTAAACGCTGTAAGTGCCGGTCGACATTTCTGCAGCAACATTTGACGCAAACGACCCCAGACATACGCCGTAGAAGTAGGCTTGAATTAAAAAAGTCATACTTTGGAGTTTCGCGTGGCTTCGTGGTCTCTCCACGCGTCCATCAACATGCCACGGTACTTGCTATCATGAGGCTGCAAAATGATCAGGGCCAAATTGAAATTCTCGGATCGGACACGAGAATTCTCACCGCCACCAGAAACAATAAGCTTTTGATGTTTGGTCTTGACTTGAAGAAGTCCATTCACTGAGCTCGAGAAGAAGCCGGTCTCTGTCGGCGTCGAGATCTCTGTCACATCGTCCCACGTGTAGAAGGTCACTTTCTCTACCCAGCCAAGTTGCGTTGACCACTTGTCCTTTGCATTGGCGCTGGAAGGGTTTGGGCTGATAGAGCCAACTCCCCGCGTTGTAACAAAGTACACCATGTCTTCTATGTTTACAATATTCTGACCCGCCTTTATATAGAAACAATACCCAGTTGCGAAGATTAAGAGCAGAAGAGGGACAGCTCCGATCAAAATGTATGGGATGCCCACTACAGCCACAAAAGTTGACATCAAAACGATGGGTAATAAAGCAATTGCGCTCGCAAATAATGGCATATAGACACGTCTCACGCGTTGCACATAGCCTTTAGCCTTTTCAACGACCGCCGGTTCCCCCCCGAAGGCGTGCAGCAGCTCGCCATGCCCCGGCTGAATATATGGCTCCACTCTACTCCGAACGTCCAGGGATGCAGGCTGCACACTGGCGCTCACCGCCCCGGGGACGGCGCCCACTGTGCCGCTGAGGTCCACGTGTCTCTTCCCCATCTCTTCCTAGCCCCGCTCGTTCTTCCTGCTTCCCCAAAGCACTCCTTTTCTCCAACCTCTCTCCGTCAGGCCAATCGCACGCGCCCCTTTTCCGCTCTCTCTCGCGCTTTCTCCCAATGCCAACGCCAATTCTGGGTCTGCCACTGCGTGCTCCCTTCCTCTTCACAGTCGAATCGACCGCCTTTCAACTGTGTAAACTGTGTTCCAGCTTTACCTGTTTTCCACATTGCCTGCCTTCAACACTTGTCCAATCACAAAACGAGAGAAACCCACCCCACTATACTGGGTACAGTAGACAGTGGTTACGGGTTGCAGCTGCTCACTGTGCACTGTCGTTCACTTCCGCTGAGAGAAAGCCAGCAGCTAGCGCAACAGATAGCACCTCAGCTAACACACCCCAACACCGCAACACCATATTACCCAACCATGTAGTAGCCATATAGCATCCAGCTACTCCATTAGATAGCAATTGGTTAAGCCGAGATTTGTTATGCGAGAGTGTGTACCCGTACCGTACTTGCGCAATGCTATGGTATGTGGTAGAAAAAGTGATGTACCTCACTAGCTGGGAAGGGCTGTCTGGGCTACGAAGTTTCTGTAGGAGGCATGTAGTGGGTGCATAGTGGAAGGTGGCGTGATAGATTTCCAGCGGGAGAGGCGTAGACCAAGCAACGTTCAAACATGTTCAAATATGTTCAAACTGTGCAACTCGTCTTGATCAAGGGGGAAGGAGACAAGGAGATGACCGCTTAGATAGCACTCTCCGAGACCCCGCGACCTTGCTGAGATTAGTGCTCACGGCTGGTGTGCACTCTCGGCTTGCCATAGTAAGCCATGTTCTGAATGCAACGCAATGAATGAACGCAGTGTGGAGTGTTGGTCGATGGCATTTTGAATACTGCAGCGTTACTGACTGTGAGTACTGACAGTGTGAGTACTAGTACCGTCAAATTCGGCCAAGATATTTCCATAAGAATTCACTTTGATTGGCAGCTTTCGGATGCATGAAGGATTTCTTTGAAGCAAATGTTGCTTTTTGCCGTCGAGACTATGAAGATGGCAAGTATCTGAAGCGCAGCTATAGCGCAGCGCCAAGAGGATGAGGGATGGAAAGTGACTTTGTTTGTTTCAGTTCTCGTATCGCTGGCGTGAAAAAAAATCGCCAGCGCTCGCCAGCTCCCCTGCAGATGGTGGCGGCCCTGCACTGGGCTCACGCGCTAGCAAACTCAGCACTCACAGTCTGGACATATCTGGACATCCTATCTATCCTCTTTGCAATGCTCGTGATCGCCACGAGGGCGTAAAGTAATCTCGATCGTACGGCTTTCTGCATACATATGCATAGTCGTCCTCATCGCTGGCTTTCTCCCGCTCTGCCCTGCGCGGTGTCCAGATCCACCAGAAACAGCTTTTGATCCCCTCCGGGTCCATCCACTCCGCACCACCTTCTTCCACGACCTCGTCAAGTGTATGCGCGAGGCCTACCCGACATGCAAAGAATGCTGCGACCAGAGCGTGCTCGTCAGCGCAGAAGTGAGTATGAAAGAAAGGTCTTGCGTTCACAAAGGTGTTCTAGCTAGTTTTCAACTCCTCATCAATCAGTAATTTGGCATTCTCGCTTTCGGATTTGCAAACTCGGCAGCTTCTTGACAGCAGCCCGCCCGACACCTCGACAGAGTAGAGCCTTTGCGAGTTCACTCTTGTGTCCCCCCTTTGAAACGGAACTTTCGACAGCGTTTGTCAAAACCAGGTCATCGTCCTCATTCTCCTCTTCGATCAAGCCTTCGTACTCCTCGATCTCGATGCAGCTCGCATCCTCGACGGCTGGCCGACGCCGGGTTCTCAGCTACTTCTCAGTTCTGGGTCGACCATGACCCCTCCACTGTGTGCTGCCTGAGCAAACCTCACAGCGGCGTGAGCATGTGTCACCGTGCCCATGCCTCGCTCTTTTGCATACCTTCCATCGCCTATCGGACAATTGCCTGGCACCTAATCTTCATTCTGTTGAATTCTCCTCGCGTCATGGAGTCCACAGAGTCCACCATTCTTCCAACTCGTCGACCTCCGCCGGAATGCGACAAAGCCCGGAATTGTTCTCCTCGTAAAACCTTCTAGCCAAGAAAACACGCATTCCTCGACTCGCAAGATTGGAAGACACTTCACAGTCAGTTTCTGGGGGCCTGAACGTCACTTACCTGTACGTTTTCCACGAGCACGCTTGCGCGCGCTCACTGGCGTACGTTCCCGCAGCTGTGCGAACGAGCCACGGTGAGAGTGAGTGGACGAAAGAGGTCGTGGAGTGTTCAGTGATGAGTGCAGAAGGTGCTTCGAAGCGTCTCGCGGAGACTCCTCCCCGAGAAGAAGACTTGGAATATCAGCTTAAAAAGGCTCGGGAGAAATGTGACAAGTGGAGTGCTAAATACATGGAGAAGAAGGAAGCCGGGAAGAGAAAGGAAGCGCAGCTGGAGTCCCTTCGAGGAGAGATACGCGCCTTGAAGAGCGGTCTCACGCGAAAAGAGTTGGAGGAGAATGACCGATACATCAATTTACGAGAGGATTACGACGCAGCTGAGAAGGCACTTCTCTCTCTGGATAAAAGGCGAAACGAGGCTTTCGTCATCAAGCAAACTGCGGACAAGGTGTACGCGAACTTGCTCATGGAAAAGTATGGCAAGCGGAATGGCAATAAGGCCACACTTGATATTGACGCCATGGTCAAAAAGTGTCTTGAGGAATGGACTGCGGAGTTGCCGGAGCTGCCAATATTTGATCGTACCAGTGCTGAGGAAAACGGGCACTTGTTCGCGCCTCTTCTGCGGGAAGGGGTTTGCATTCCTCTGAACCCTGTCAACAACAAACCAAGTCTGTTGCTCTTTGATTTGTGCAATGAGGCAAATAAAGGCACACCCGTTTACGAGCAGCTCAGGCTCGCAGGCCTATTCACAAAAACTGCTTTGTACGGCACCTCGGGAGCGGGCAAGACGCGCAGTGTATTTGAGTTCCTGAGCCAAAATTACGGGAACTATTTCTCACCTTTGCGGACACTCTCCAACCTGGGGTCGGATGATATGGAGAAGCTGGTCTGGAGACTTGAAATTGAACTTTTGGCCTTGGACTCAGAATACGAGAGGAGAAAGCTTGTAGAATGTGGAGTTCTCCTTCTGCTTCTGGTTCGCCAGTCCGTGTTTCGATTTCTGGAGACGAAATTCGACAGCACGATGACGCCATACCAGTGGCTTTTATTCCAATTGTTTCCATTGTACTTTTTCGGAATTGATGTGTTTCACGTTGTTCTTTCTCAGGCGCTGAGAAATGATGGTCTGAGGCGTGATTGTGGATGGGTTAAGCCTTTGTCCCGCATTTGTGTGGTGGATGAGTCGCAGACTTTACTCCCTACATTTCAAGGAGAACTCAGGTCGACCTCTAATCCAGAGCTAAAGCGGTTTTTGTACTCTGCTATTGTTGATGGCTTCGTCTATCTCCGTTCCTGCGTTGGTGGATTGGTTTTCGCTGGAACTGCAATTTCAAGGAAAACGTTCGAGAAGGAATGGATTGGGGCTCAAATAGCAAAGCCAGGAAGAGACCCCGCTCCCATCTTTGCTGGACTGACTTTATTCAACGTTGCGGGCGTGCGGGCGTACCTAAACACATTTTTGGCCCTTGAGAACGTGGACGAGGAAGTGATTTGCCATGTCTGTAGGTGGCTCAGCGGCCGTCCTCGGTGGACATCCGCATTTATCGAAAGGTTTCTGACTCTGCCACACATGAACGGGTACCCCAAAAGTCGAGGACGACTGCTGGGCGAAAATGGCAAAATGTTCAACAAAGTGTTTATGGAAGCGGTTGATCGCTACGTGGATTCCCTGACCAAGACTCCTCCTAGTGTTCTTTTGTATGGCAAACGTCTTTCTCAAGATTTTTTTCGCTCAGTAAATAATGCGGTTGCAGAGCTTTTCGAGCAGATCGGAGATTCCACCGTGTCCCAGGACGACACATCCTTCCCGACAACCAATTGGCAGGATTTGCAAGCGAAGTTTAGGGACGCAGTATTTAATTACTCGGGAAATGGTCTACCTGTGAGAATTGAGGGTGTGTACGATGGACTCGTTGAGTTAGGAGTCGTGAGAGTAGCGCCTGACGTTGATTTGGGGATTCTTGATGAGCCGTTGTCTATTGAAGCAGCACTGCAGTATTTTTCTTTCTCAAAGATGTTGCTGAGTCATGCTGAGACGCAAATGAGTGCCTCTGGCGAAGGGTATGCTTTTTTTGAGCGATTCTTGTTGCCATTTTTACAGAACAACATGTCAGCGTTGTTCGAGGCTCAGCTGCCAGATCATTCAAAAGAGCTCGCAAAGTTTCAGGCATCCAAACTTTCTGCTTACGGTGTGTTGACGCGCTTGTGCAGCAAAGCAGAGGACACCCTCAGCTGGTTGGAGGAGACTCTGAACGAAAATCAGCTTGAGGGCACTTTGCCACCATTTTGTCTTCCCGACTTGTCATTCGGGCCAAATGTTGTCTTTTTGATGCGAGACGACTCGATGGAGTCTGTGCTGCCCGTGTTTTGTCAAACCAAGTTTGTGAACATTGATGAATCCGATGCCTCGCTGTCCAAATTGGTTCCGCAGCTGTTTTTCTGTCAAAACCGCACTGGAGGCGCAAACGAGCACGGAAGGTCGGTGCTTTCTGGGCATTTGCATGACCAATGGAATGTGGCGAAAGAAGCAGTTTTCCTGACTGCGGAAAAGATTCAACGGCCAGTCATGCGGCTCTTTATTCAAGTAAGTTGAGGCACTTGGCCCCTTCATATTTAGGACGAAGGATACTTATTCACTTTGTTTTGCTTGATCCAGTTCCCCGCCAAGGCCAAATCCGAATCCAAAGCTGTGTCAGGCCGCGTGCATGTCACTAGCACGTGGGTATGCAGCGAAACCAAGTGTGATGAGGGGCATGACTATCAAATTGTGGTTGACGCGACTAATATTCACATACTTTTTGGAGAGAATGAAGGAGGAGACATTATCCAGAAGCTTCTTACGATAAAAGGAAAGTCGAAGTCGATCTGAGAGTTTAACTTTGCCTGTCCTCAAAGCAGGAAAAAAGGCGAAGTCTGCTTGCAGCCTCGCTCTTTCTGGCACTTCAAGCTGGGACTGCTTGGTATTGCAAGATTCGAAAAGACAGCCATCCCACTTTAAAAACCAAAGAAAGCACGCGACACAGCCACTTTGAAGACCAAAGAAAGCACGCGACACAGCCTCCTTCGCCTGTTATACAAGCGAGGTCCTGCACAAGGGTTCAATTTACTTCCCAATAGCAGCACTTGAGAGCCCGGAGAGCAATGGGGCATACAGAAAAGTGAGAATTGCCTCGCAATTCGACCGGCCCGGTTTTCGGTGTGTTAAAAGGCGAGGTCTTGTCTCCCGTGATTGCTTCGAGCGCGTACAGCGCGTAAATTGCTAGGGCTGAGCAGATAGTCGAAACGACCTGGGTAATCTGTTTTTGTAAAAATCAAATTTGATTCATAAACGAAGCTGGAGATTTGACTTTGCGTAAAGATGTCATTGCATCTCTTTGTGTCAGCAAGTACAAGAAAACAGCATTAAGCGGTCAACAGAGGCCTTTCTGAACATGCAAACGCGGCACTGCATCACACGTAGGCCAACAGCGTACATAATGCGAACGTGATCAGGCAAGTGTGCGATCGAGTTATCACTTCGAGGGCCTCAAGAAGAGTGCAACAGTAAACAGTTTCGAAGCGCAAACAAACGGGTAGTCAGGCTTTGCGGCTGGGAAGCCGTCTCTCTCAAGATTTGCTCCATGCCATCTTCTGTTTCGTCGTCGAAACGTTTGAGACGGAGAACCAAATCTGCGTATGCGAATCCATCGCCATGCAGGCCGTCAAATGCGACCTTGTGAAGCCGATCTGAGACTTGGCTATTACAATCAAAATTTATGTTCTGTTCGAGCTCAATATCCAAGCTCGTATGAATCTGCACCCACTCGGCATCAGAGGTTTTGCCAGAACACTCGTTCGATTTGCAGGTTTTCCTGGCTAGTTCGAGGAGAACCGCCCAGTGTTGCTCAATCAGTGCAATCTGAAAAGTTTCCATCTCGGCCAGGTCATCGATTGCTGACTGGTAAAAGCTGTCGGGCAGGTCGAGGACATCAACGCCATAATCTGGCTCTGCAAGAAGCCTGTCGGCCACTTTGTCCTCCCAGATCTCAGCCCGAGTGTCTGGCAGATCTCGCAACGAGTTTGTCTGCAGATACAGCGGAGGCATGAGAGTCTCTTCCAAAGAAACTGTCTTGGCTCGCGCAAGATCTCTCTTATACTCAGTTCGAAATAGGTTGTCGAGCTCTGACAGAATAGAACATTTGCCTGCTTCCTCGCGCTCGTATTGCTCGGTCAGATCCCCAATGCACCACTCACCAAACTTGTTGGGCTTCTCGAAAATCGCGCCGGTCTCCATCAGATCTGGTCCGCGAAGCTCCTTAAACTCTTTAAAGAAATTTGGCTCCAAGGTGCATAAGGAGAGGTTCGGTACAAACCAGTCCGTGTGAAAGATAGGTGTATTTGGCAGTGCCCCGATCGGCCTCATAAAGCTCTCATGGCACTCCATCGCCGACTTGGACCCCCGGCTCTTTTTCTCTTGCCGCTTTTTGGCTCGCAACATTTTCTCCTCCAGGTCCCTCTCCATGGGGGCGAGCTGAAACAAGTTGGCTTCGCTATTCTGGCGCTCTAGTACGGAAGCCTTGCTCATTCTTCCAACGGGCGAGAGCCTTCGCACACGATTGTTTCCTCGATTTGGAGACGAGGGTGAGGATGGTGCACGAAAGGATTGATTAGGGCTTACCGGGCTTTGCGGCAAGCTGATGGCTTGCCGAGGGGCGTGTGTTTTAAAACTTTGAAGTAGCTCTTCGGTGGCCCGCTCATTGGCTTCGAACTCCTCATATGCTGCTTCGATATATTTGCTGTCGGTGGCTCGAAAGTATTCACCACCCTTCTCCATTGCCTGATTCTTCAAAGTTGAAAGGTCTGATTCGCGTTTTGGGAGCTCCTTCATGGCGTGCTTTGAGGATTCGCCGGAGCTCCACACCGAATTTGGGGCATTCAATTCGTCCTCTTCACGGTCACTCGTGTGCGTTTTTTGATTGGCGTTTTCGGCCTTCTCAAGGGCAGCCGTGGCTTCCGCGATGCTCTCGGGGGTGATTTGTTGCTCAAAGTACTTGAAAATGTCACCCTCCACACCATCCTTGAGCCGCACCACCCCATCTAGCTTGGAGTCAAGGCGGTCTGTTGCCTTTGCCTTTGCCCCTCCGAGGCCTTTCCGTTTCCGCCCATTGTGGTGGAATTTGCGCCCTGCTCCCGCCGCAGAGTCCTGTGCGGTCCCTGCTTTTCGAAACTCCTCGTACCGCGCGCGCACCTTCTCTTCGTGCATCGTCACATACTTTGCGACATTTTTAAGCCCCTTAGCGGCTTCAACCCGCACCATGGAGAGCGCCCGAACCTGGTTCGCGTCTTGGTCAAACATGTTCTTCGCGGCCATTTCCTTTAATTTCCTCTTGCCGAGGGTGTCCATGAGCTGCACCAGTCTCTGCTCGATCTCGAACGTTGTGAGTTTCTCCATTGACACATCTTCCGCATCATCGCCCTCGACGTCCTCGTCAAGCTCAGCCTCGCCGTCCGCCTTCTTGCGGCCGTCCCCTTTCTCGGCCGCCTTGTCTTCATCTGCTTTCGCTTTGCGCACTTGCCTGTCCACCGCTTCCAACTCGTGCACCGTCCGCTTGTCCATTTTCACCGCCGCTTGCCTGCCGTTGCCGCGGGACCAGCTGCAACTGCGATGACGATTACAACTGCGACTCCCTCGCGGTCAACGCAATCACTCACTCACTCATTCACTCATTCGTTCGTCGCGCGCTCGAATTGGACCAATCAACCAAAATTCAACAAATATAACTCAATTGTTCAATGAAACAAAGTCAAACAAACCAGTCGAACTCGACTTGTCTCTCTTTCGACCCGAACTGGTCCGCAACATTTTACCGTTCAACTCAGAGTTTCCGAAGTCAAAGCTGCTCTGTTTTGCTATTTCGTGAACCGCATCGCTTTCGTGTACATGCAAATGTGAATGTAAATGTATTTGTTTGTTCACATTATTTCCTCGCTGTCAGTGCTCGTCTCTCTCTTTTCTTTCTTGTTGCTTCTACAATCTTTCTTCTCTTTCTTTCTTGTGACCGTTCGCTATGACGAAAAAAAATGGTGATAAAAAAATGGGCGGCGTGCCGATAAAAAAAGATCGCGGGTAACCACCCACGGCCCCATTGGGGAAGTGCTCCAGGTGAGGTTTGACTGCGTATCATTGAAATCAGGAGTTAGGATTCGAAATCAGGACTGTGCGTAACGGAGACGGATTGGTTGTTCCATAACGTACACTCACGACTTTCTGGTCATAAGCCAGACACTCTAACCACTGAGTTACGAGAGCAATCAATGTAGCGCTACTATTAGCGACCACCATTGCACCATTTGGTCACATCATAATGGATTATAAACCTTGGGTACCCTCCATTTTGCTACAAGGTTCTACGCAACGCACTAAGTCGCATAGTGAAGGTCGTATGAAAGATTTAGCGGGAGCGGTAATGTTTCTGTGTCTTGCGCGAAAAAGAATGACGGCGGAAACAGTACGTGAAGCCACGAAGTGCAGCGTAAACGGAAGGTGGGGTGGGCGGGAAAGGAAGAGATAAAAAAGAGAAACCTTTTTTTCTTTTCGATAGATTTGAGGGGAAAAAAAATCTTCTATACACGGGTAATCTGGTCATCCAGCATGGCCAGAGTATAATCGTTCTTTACAATCTCTGTGAGACGTTGGCGAATCTGGTCGTACATTTGTTTGAATTCGAACACTGAGATCTCATGAGTCTCGCGCAAAAACTCAACCATATAGTACCCCGCCTTGATAAGGTAGATACGCACTGTGTACATTTTAGTGTTGCCGGCGAGCACATCCAGTTTGAACGCATCGTAGTCCACCACGCAAACCATGTGCGTTGGCATCCCCACAACAATCTCTTCTATGCGGCGCAAGACCTCAGCGGCTGGCACGCAAGTGGAGAATCGTGTGGATCGTTTGACTGAATCGCTGAAAATTGGCAGCCGCGGAGAAGTGCACTCTCCTGGGGTTTCATTGTCTACTGGCTTTTCGTTGTCACCTTTGGTGTTAATTGTGTTGGAGTTTTCCTGGCGCAAAGAGGCGCGCAGCATACCCATTCCGTTCTTGACATCGCATCGAATTGGCTGCACAACCTCGCGAGTAAACTCGCTTTCCGTTTGAGGAGCTAGAATGTGATTTTCGTCGTTGTCACTGCTCGGATCGTCGTCGCTACTCCGGTTATCACGGCGAGGCGAGAGCGACCTGTGAAGTCTGCGATCTCCAAGAGCCCCAGGGGATTTGCACAGTGGCTCCAGCCGGTAGTTTGAGCGGTGGAATCTCGAGCGCAACGAGCTTGGCAGGTTCTGAGGAGCCAATGGCGGACTTTGAAAGCGGGTAGCAAGGCCATCTCTGCTAGTCACTGATTTTGGCTCGGTGATGGACAACTTTTCCGGGACAGAGACCTCGTCGTTCCCGTCCATCATGGCTTGGCGCTCGAGCAGTGCAGTGATATCATCTATCTCGTCCGGGCAAGAGTGCGAGCGAGAGTGGTGGTGAGGCAGGTGAGGTCGCTCCTGCCGTGGGGATGGAGAAGGCTGGTGAGGCTGCAAAGAGCTAGACGCCGAAGGGACATCACGCAAAGACCTGCCCGATGTACTCCGTCTTGGAGTGGAGTCCTCATCGTCCAAAACATCTTCCTCGTCTTCGTCCTCATCCTCATCCACATCAACATCTTCGTCCTCATCTTCGTGGTAAAGATCCTCGTCATCGAAATAGCAAGATTCGACCTCCTCATCGTTCGGAGCCATCTCGCAAGGCACCTCCTGGCCTTCCAAAAGCCAAGAATGCTGTCTCGCATCTTCCACCGTTATTCTACTGGCAGGATTCGGATCCAACAAAGCGCTGATTAGGCTGATCACGCATGGGGACAAGTGTCGCGGAAAAAACCACGTAGGAAATACAATACAAGCTGTAGTGAGGCCGTCAGCTGGTTGCTGCTCAAGTAGGCCGCCCTCGCCAATTGCACAGCCGCCGTTCAACTTCCACTCGCGGAACGCTCGGAACCGCTGACAGCGCAGCAGGTCCTTACCGAATGGAAGGTTGCCAGCCAACATGGCGTAGAGGATGACGCCGAGAGAAAACACGTCGGCCTTGGAGCCGTCGTACCCGGTCCCCTCTAGCACTTCGGGAGCGACGTAGTGAGGAGAGCCCACCACAGAGTTGAGTCTGCGGATTCCGTTTTTCGTTGGCGTGCTCGCAGAAGAGTTTTGACCAGTTTCTAGAGCATCGCTCTCGCTATCTGTAGGTACATGTGACAAGTTACTAGAAGAGACAGGAGGCACAGCGGATGCCGTGGCCATCGAGTCCGAGGTGCTCACGGGATTGCCTTCGGCAGCGCACAGAGCGGAAAGGCCGAAATCAGCAATTTTAAGAACCTCGCCGTCGCCTGACAAGAGCAAGTTCTCTGGCTTGAGATCACGATGAGCCACGCCTTTGGAATGACAGTACGCAACTCCCGACAAGAGCTGAGAGAAGAATGGCCGAGCGGTACGCTCGTCACATCCTTCGTCTACCTTGATCCTGTCGAAGAGCTCGCCACCACTGGCGAGTTCGAGGACGAGGAAGAGCGTGGACTTGGAATCCTGTACCAATTCCAAGACATGGAGAAGCTCAAGGACGTTTGTGTGGCCCTTGGTGTGCATCATGTTATCGATTTCCTGAAAGATACTGCGGCGCTGCCTCAAAAACTGTACATATTTGACAGGAACCACAGGGATGCGCACGCGCACGCCACCCACCTTCTTGACGCGGAACTGTTGCACCTTCTCCACAGCGGCAAGGTCGGTGCCGAATTTCTGCATACACCACGGCAAGGTCACCTCGCGCAAGAGCCCGCTCTTCTCGTCCAGCGTTGCCGCCACAACCTGCTTACTCGCTGGGTGCACCAGCCACTTGAGCCCGCTCTCTTCGCCCAAAGCCATCACGTATCTCGACAGGGCCGAGCTGCGCACCAGCTTGAAACCCACCGGATGCAAAATCTTCACGGCGCACGCCACCCCATCTTGCCGCAACGCCTCGTACACGACGCCCGCAGCTCCTCCGCCAAGGTAATTTCCTAGCTCATACCGCCACCCTCCTGCGCCGATGATCGTCTGCCCGTCGTACCTGTGGATCTGCACCACGCCTTGCATCCTGCCGCTCCCCGTCCCACTAGCGTCCCACCAGCGTCCCACTAGCGTCCCCGCGTACCAAAAGCGTCCCACCACCGGAGCTCCCGCGAGCAAAGTGAACAAGCAAGCCTGCGGAGGTACAGGTCGAGTGTCTTTGTTTTCTGTGTTTTCTGTCTCCGCCCTCACAAAAGAGCTGGGTGGCACGTGATTTGGAGAGAGCGCCGCTTTCCGGAGTCGCCCTGTCCTGTCCTGCCCTCCCGTGCTGTCCTCGGCGATGAGTCTGTCCGCGCCGCGTACCCCTCTCGAGTCGTGCAAAGCAGTGTCTAGCTAGTAGCCTGAAAGCACCAAACTCTCCTTCCCACCGATTGAGACTAAGTCCGCGAGAGGCGCCCTCGAGTCACCCTCTGGGGTTCTTGCGCCGATGTTTCAGTAGGAGGACGATAGCGAGCTACTAGGCGAGTCGTTCTGGCGGGTGGGGTTGCCAGGTACCACCGAGGTAGTGTAAACGCTAGCTGTGATGGGATAGATGCGATCGGGGGCTTATGGCGGACTATGGATAACGGTAGAACCGGAGGAACAAAAGGAAGGTGAAATGTTCCCTGGGGTTAACGGTAGCACTGCGGTAGTGGAGTGTGGTTGCACACTACTGAGCGAGGCCTACTGTCCACGGTAATAAGTTCTAGCCAGCTCCGGTTTTCCAATTGGAAAAGTCAAGTTTTCTTTTTCCGAGAGGACCGGCCTACGTCCAGAAAACGCCTACAACGACTACCACAAACCAGTAGTCTCACCCACTCGAAGTCCTGCAGCTCCGCCTAGCTAACAACCTCTTATTAACGTCCTACCCCTTTGGTCCTTCCTTCTCCTGCTCGCTCTTAGCATTCAATAGCCTAAACGCTTAGTCGAAGTCGTAGATCGCGACTGTGATTGCTTGCCAGGGTAAACGCTGTACGGCGTCGTAAGGAGTAAGTAGGAAAGGACGAATGAGCAACTCAACAAATCAATGATTGACAAATCAATGATTGATTGACCAAGTCAGCTCAATCTCAGAACTGCCAACGCAATTTTTATCATCCAAGTTTTGTTTGCCCGATTTTCATTGAACATTCACAGTCAGTCGTTTTTGTTCTCACTGGTTCACCACTGCTCATGAAAGCAGTGTTATTACCACTCGGAATTCAGAATTGAGAACTTAGAGTTCGCTGTCGGTGGATTTTACCTGGAACGAGTTGGACCAGTCAAAACTCAACAATCAGATTCACTCTTCACGATTTTCACGATCATCGATAAACAGATAGATCGATAGACAGATGCAAGAAAAGAAGGAGATGGACGGATGGATGAATGAATGGATGGATTGGATGGATGGACAAATGGATGGATCAAAGGATCACAAGATCACAGGATTGATGGATTCCGTTCAGGGATTGCTTGAGCTCAACGGTGATCGAGGGTGGGGATGTTGGATAGGAAGATGTGGCTGACCTCAGCGCACTGTGTACTTTCTCATCTGCCGCTCAATTTCCAGCTCGTCTTAGCTGGGGCGCTAGGACACGTGACGGTAACCGTACCGTACGAGGCTGCTGCCAGCGTACCTGATGAGGAAGAATGCGGCACCCAGGGTGAGGAAAACCCAACCCGAGGAAAATAGCGTGAGCAGCGAGATTATCGACTTTAATCGGTAGGAGAGACGCTGAAAGATATTTTAATTACTTTTCGAAACTGGCGAGAAGAAGCTGCTCAAGCGTTGCAGATATCGACGCTTCGCTTCTTTTCCTTCCGCAGCGTATTCGCTTGTCCCTTGTCCCGGCCGCAGTGGTTAGAGTCGCCTATAGGTTTGGGGTAAGCAGCTTACAGTGCGACACATCAATCAATGAAAAGACCAAGTGCACACCGCCGCACTTGGAGAATTGCCGTGAATGGACGCGCGAGGAAGCGACGCCACGCGTTGACTGCGATAAATGTCAACAAAGCTCATCGACGGACCTACCGCCGCACCATTTCTTCGCCATAGTACGTGCGCAAGGTCGGAGGGTTAAATGTGCGAGAGATTGTGTTGTTTCATCGCTCTTTTTGCGCTAAGTTTTGATTGCTTGTGGATAGTAAAAACAGCGATCGAGAGGTGATGGGCATGAAATTTTTTTCCATAAATTATTAGAGGTAAGCGAAGCGTTATGGGAAGACACGCACGGCTTTCGTTTGAGTGCAAAATAAAAAAAGGGCTCACAGACGTTCTCGACGCATGCAAGATGCGGGACACGACTACTTGAGCTTGCGCTTCTTAGCATCCGGACTCTCTTCTGCGGACTCCGCGCGCCAGGCAAGCAAATTTGAAGATTGGCTAGTCGCCTTGGCCTTCTCCTCGTCTGTTGGAGTAAAGGTGTTAGGCATATTCTGCCAGCAGTCCTGATATGTGAGCTCGCGGTTTGGAGCCGAGATCGCAGCCTCTGTGAGAGATAGTACATAGGTGGTCTCAAACATAAATGCAAGACCTTTGTCAAAAAACTCTGGCTTGCTGGTGTCCACCTGACTTGGATCGGAGAAACGCTTAAACGTTTCAGCGTCCGGGCCTGCAGGTTCAGGGAAATAATCATGCACTAGTCGTCAGAAAGATACAAAAATTGATACGGCACAAACTAGCAGCGAAACTTACCATGCGGCGTCATGGTGTTGTGTAGACTGCTTCCGCCAGGTACGAAGCCACCCTTCTTTGCATCGTAAACTCCGTTGATGAGACCCATGTACTCGCACATTGTGTTGCGGTGAAACTGAGCACGGAGTTAGAACATCTCTCATCATTAATATGGCAATCTTGTTTTGGACGGCTCAAATATCCAAACTACCACAACTTACCCAAGGTGGACGGAAGCTGTGCTCCATAGCCATCCAGCGCGGCGGAAAGATCACAAAGTCCGCAACAGCGACCCCGGCCTCATTTGACGGGCAGGTAAGAACTGTGTAAATGCTCGGATCCGGATGGTCATAGGTCACTGAGTTCATACAGTTAAACTTTTTCAGGTCGTATTTGTACGGCACGTAGTTGCCGTTGTACGCCACGACATTGAATGGCGAGAAAGATTGAGTCATCTCAAACATTTTGCCAGCGAATTTGGTGTAAATCATGTGCTCTTCCTGCTTGTCCTCAAAGTAGGCCACAGGTGTTTCAAAGTCCCAGGGGTTGGCGAGTCCATTGCTGCCAATCGGGCCGAGGTCGGGCAGGCGAAAGTGTCCAGAGAATACCTCGAGCATGTATCCGCGTCCCTGGTCTCCTTCGAGGTCAACAGTGAAGCGAATGCCGCGAGGGACCACGCAAATCTCCGATGACTCCACGCGCATAATACCAAGCTCCGTCTTCACTATCAGGGTGCCTTCCTGGGGCACAATCAGCAAATCTCCGTCCGCGTTCGTGAGCACATCGTTGCCCATGCCAGTATTGCACACATAGTTGTACACTGCCAAGCCGCTCTTCATATTTGGGTCTCCAGCCTGTGCCACGTGCATGATACCGTGCAAGAAGCTCACCTCCTTTTCGCCCTTCGCAGGAATCTCCATCGGCTGCCACCGCATCTGATTCGGATCCACCTCCAGCTTGCGCTCTTTCTCGTCGCGCGACATACCGAGCCCTCCGACCGAGCTGGGGCTCATGTGCGAATGCTGCACGGAAGGGTGGATGCGGTACAGCCATGTCCTCAAGTTGTGGTCCCTCGGCACCGTGAACGCCGTGCCGGAAAGCTGCTCGGCATAGAGTCCGTACGGGCAAGTCTGCGGATTGTTCTGGCCCTCCGGCAGAGCGCCTTCCAGCGCCTCGCTGCGAAAGCTGTTCGCGAATCCGCGCTGATATTTAAGTTCCGTCGTCATCTCGTTCGCGATTTGCACGAATCGGGTTGGCCCACACGCAGTCTCCTCTGTCAACTCTGTCCAACCTCGTCAACTTTCAACTCTTCAAGTTTGGGCTCTGCTCTCCCGTCTCGACGCTCGAGAGAGGACCTCGTGGCTCGCACCTTGCGCGTGTCGCTCAGAGAAACCCCGAAAGTGCGCACTTGGCTGCCACTCTGACCTGACTTGGGAGTTGTGAGAGGGGCGATGTCGCTGGAAGGGCTAGAGTGAAGGAGTGAGTGAGTGAGTGAGTGAGTGAGTGAGTGAGTGAGTGAGCCACTCGCTGACTTGGTCGTTCGCCGGCGTTTGTCGCGCCTCAACTCCGAACAACGCTCCTCTTTCTGTATTCTGTCAGTTCTGTACTAGTCTCTGGTCGAAGATATTTTCTCGTTCGTGTCAGTAACACACTCCTGACATATGTGTACCACCGATACTGACAGCGAGTACAGAATCAGAATCAGAATCAGTGTGTCAGTGCTCACTGTCATTCGATGTTCATTGCATGATTGCATGAAAACAATGAAACAGGTAAACAGGTATTGGTTTTCATTGACGTTGAAAACAACCGACCATTGGCATTGCATTAAAATTGGTTGATTGACGTGTTCCGCTGCCCTCCGCGGATCGTTCTTCGCATTTCACGAACAATGCTCGCAGCACTCATCACCTCTCATCGCCTCTCGCGGCTACTGGATGTGAGTGCAGTTCTACTACTTCTTCTTTTTTTGGGCTCATTGATTGACAGTGAACTCATTGCATCTGATTGATTCACATGTCATTGATTCTCTCATTGATTCTCATTGATTCTCATTGTGACTTCAACAAGAAAGGTGTCAAAAACGTTTCTCCGCTCCCCGCATAACCTAACCTAACCAATCACTAAGTACATCGGGCTCACATTTTCATTAGGCGTCGTACAGTCAGGGTTTCTATAAAAAAACAATAGACGTCATTACGGAGCGGTTCTAGTCACCCTCCCGTCTAATGTTCTATTGTTTTGTCTAAATAGGATGCTGTTTTGTAAATTCTGATCGAGAAAGCTCTTATTAATGCAATATCAGCTACAACGGCCTCAACCCTTTTTTTGGTACGTTCAAGGCTTCAGAGCCGCAGGAGAAATACTCGACACCGCTTTCTTGCCGATCCAAGCGGCGAGGCTCTTGCCGAAATAATTGATGGCTTCTCTCAAGGCAGGATCTCCGAGAAGTCGGTAGATTTGCTTCAATCCCGAACACTTGCACGAGTGTGCCAGGAATAACAGGCCAGAACCAGACTTGGACTTGAGGACCGCGTCATCACACAGCAATATGGGGTCTTCCACTCGCTGCTCCTATGAAATTCACACCAACTTTGCTCGAAATTCAGGCTGGTACAATCATCAAGTCTTGATATTGATGCCAAATGAAACAGTCAAGCTAATAGAGGACACAGACGCGAATAGGTGAAAGAGTCAAAGTATTGTATTTATGTACATCCTGTGCTGTATGTATTTGGTGATTGCCCATCGACTGATTTGATGTGAGCTCTGAACAGTGACAAGACAAGATGTCCTTCATATTTTGCATTGTTTCCATTCCATTCCTCAATTTGTGTCACACAGAGAAGATGTGTCAGACGAAGTAGGAGCAAGTTCCCGAAAGATATGGGAATGACGACGCTTTGTTCTTTGGCTTAAAACCCTGTGGCTAGACACGGGAAATACGAACTTGAGTCTTGGCAATGGATTGAAAACTCGAACAGAAAGGGTAGTCCCGGCTTCTTTGTACCGTCCCCCATTCCCTGCTTCCAAGAATCAATGTTTCGAAAGTAACGCCAAATGCGCGTTCCCAGGCCGTGCTTGGGTGGCGAGAATTCAAACGAGAGACTCAGCACGTTAAAGGGAACGCCATGCCGTGTTTGGGTGGGGGATTTTCGAAGGACTCACACCGTTGAAGGGGTCGCAGTTTTGTGACTAATTTAAAATACGGACATAGTTGAGAGGAAACATTCCTCGGCGAGAACCCATGTAGCCCTTACCCCAACCGCTCTCTTCCTGTTCGAGGTACAATCTATCCCCTTGGCGAAAGCCCAAGTCGGCATCGGTCTCCGGGTCAAAGTCGTACAACGCCTCGCACAATCTAGCATTGGTTGTTGACGAAGGTGGCGGCGGCGGTGGAGGCGAGGAAGTTGCGGCTTGAGGGGCGGGAACGAAAAGATCCTCTACCTTGTAGCCATCTGGTGGCAGAGGTCTGTATGCATCAAATGAGCCCTGCACAAGTGTAGAAAAGTCGTAGCTGCCCACTTTTACCGGTCCCGGGTTCTGCTCGTAGACTTCAAAACTCTGTGGACCAAGTCTTCGCAGCACTATGGCAGTATGGTCAGGCATGCCAGCGGTTTTCATGGACGTAGCTGTGCGGAACACACAACTTAAAAATTGCAAGATGTCCCCGGGCTGAATCTCCGGCAGCTCTACTTTTGCTCCAAAGTTTTTCCCAACTGCGTGGCTGCATTTGCAATATTTTAAAGCTTGGTCGGCAAGTGTCCAGCACTCGCCATTCCCAACAACCTGCCCAAGTTTGCTCTCGCCATATTTCACAATCTGAGGACCAAATTTCTGAGAAGAGAGCTCTAGGATCTGCTTTGGGGGACGCTCGAATAGGGTGACATCTGCATGATAAGTAGCCACTGGTGAGTCCAGCGACTGGGAGAGCTCTAGTTTAACTTTGGTACGATCTCCTTTCACAATTTCAAAAGTCTCGAATTTGACTTGTCCACCTTTTGTGGACTGGAATCCCCCACTTTGAACTTTCACAGAGCACGAGTACGTGTCTCCGGGGGTATACCACGGCGCTGGTGGCTTTTGCGAATTCAGCGTTGGGGCTCTTTCAATCTCTCCTTTGGAAAAACCGGGCTCCAATCGAATCTCCTTCCGCTGTCCGGATACAGGTGGAGGAGGTGGTGGAGCGCCGCCTGCCGCCGTGACAGCAGGGGGCGGAGGTGGTGGAGGTGGGGGCGGCGGAAGTCCTTGTGGTGTGGAGAGTTCCGAGGCCGGCGAATTAGAAGCTCCAGGCGGAGGCGGTGGTGGAGGAGGTGGAGGCGGCTCAGAGAGAGCTTCGTTCTTGGCATGCCGTTGTGATGCCGCCGGCTTTGTTTGCGCGTGGATAGCTTCAACAAAGTTCTTTGGAAAGATCCCCTCCGAAGGGCCAGCCGCTGCTCCCTTAATGACTCGCCCATAATACCAGTTCTCGTCAACCTCGCTCAAGACAAGAATTTCGTCGCCGCGATCAAAACCCAAATCGCCCGCCTCGTGCGCAGGAAAGTTATCGATTGCTCTAACGCGAACCTCTGCTGTATTTGCCTCTGCTTGAGGCGGCGGTCCCTCCAACGGCACTTGATTCCTTGATGTATCGATAGGGTTCAGGGATCCCCCTATAACCGATCCATTCTGCTCCAAAAGTCTTTTCTTGCGCTCAGCAAATGAAATTTGCGTTTCCTCCGAATGCGTGCGAGCCGAGGAGTCAGCTACTGTGGCAACGACGCCAGCACTCTCCTCCTCGGCAGCCGATTGACTGCTAATGACGAGCTTCTCCACATAATTGCTCGGAAATACGCCAATCGCGCCATCCTCTCGCTCCCCTTCCCACCAGTCCTCGTTCACCTCACTTCGCACAGTCAAGACATCGCCTTGCTTGAATTTCAGGTCGCCTTTTTCAGGCGCCGCGAAATCATACAGTGCGCGCACTTTATTCTTCGGTACAGGTTTAATGTCTTTGCCCGTAGTGAGCTCCTTGCGCGGGCTCTTTGCTTCCAAAGGATTGGCTCGCCCGCGGTGGTCCTTTGGCGTGGGAACAGAGCCATCGCTCTTGTCGAACTTCTTCTTAATAGTAAGCAAATCACTTTTTCCAGCACCTTGACGCTGCTCGTTGCTCGGTGCATCAACTTTCATTGTTTCTTGACCGCTCGCCGCAGACGCCAAAACCTTATCGTTTCCTCTGGCAGGAGGCTTCGGCGTACCTGCTTCAGGCACAACGTCTGGGATTCGCTGCACGTAGTTTGCAGGAAACATGCCTTCGCGCTTGCCGATACGACCTACCCACCAACCTTCATTCGAGTCGTCCAAAACCTCGACAACGTCGCCTTGCTTTAGACAGAGGTCGCCCTCTGAGGAGTTGAAATCATACAGTGCCAGCACCCTGGCAACCTTCTTCTTCTCCGACTCGCCTCGAGTTTCTACTACCTCAGGCTCCAGCACAGCGGGCATTTCGGCCTTGTCAGATTCCACGGGTGGGTCATTCTGTTCGGTAGCCCTCGACTTTCCAGCATCGCTGCCTCCGTTCACCTGAGGCACCATGAGCTTGATGGACTTTTGCTTGGTAGATAATTTGGCGCTAGATCTCCGCCCCAGTGACGCGTCCCTGGAGTGCTCGGCCTTTGGGAACCCGCATTTACAAGACCCAAATTTTGCTGCCGTGACATCCAGAGTATACTCGTCGCACGCTTTGGATGGCGCGTTTGAAATTTGCTTTCCCTGCTGAAAATCTTTTCCGGGTGTCTCTTGTGTCGTTTGACTCTGCTGACTCGGACTAGCTCGGAAGGATGAGTGACCTGGAGCTGCTGAGCTTGCAGACGCCACTGACTTTGTCGAAACCATCGAGGACGGTCGGCTGCTGCATGCGGTAGATTTGTGCTCCGATTTCGGGTATCCGCATTTGCACTTACCAAAGTCCCCCGTCACATCCATGCGGAAATCAGAGCACGGGCCTCCACCCTGGCTCGAAACACCTACCGTTGCGCCAGCGCTTCCCTCCCGAGGAGCAGTCGCCGGAGACTTGGGCTCTTCGCCATTTTTCTGCCGCCTCTTCGCGAGAATGGCGGCCAGCTCCGACATGTTCTCACTCTTTGTATCTACACTACTTTGCAAGTAATCCAAACCCTCCTCCTACTCTATCCCTTGCAGATTTCAGACTTTCAGACTTTCAGATTTTCAGTTTTCCAGACTTTCAGATTTTCAGTTTTTCAGTTTTTCAGTTTTTCGATCAACCGAACCTCTCAACTTGAACTTTCCGTCGTCCGTCACAAACACTTGCGCGCCAGCTCTCAATTGCGCTGTGCGGTCTTGTGCGATCAGACGCAAGCTGAACTATCAGTCCCCGCGCACACTGTATTGACACAGGGGTACTCGCCGCGGACCAGTTACTTTCTATTTCTGCTGTTTCAGCTATTTCAGCACGGCGGCTGTATCCCGGAATGAACGTGTTTCACCTTGCGGGCTCGTGTTCGCGTAACATCATGTCCAGTCTGCAGTCCATACGTCGACACTTTACGCGGGAGGGAATCCATCGTAGCGGAAATGGGGTGGCGAACCTGCTGAAACTGCTGGGTTCTACGCTTTCTACGCAGTGCTAGGCAAATTGCGTTTCGCGGATCAACATATATCAGCATCCGCCACTGCTACCATTTTCGATGGAGTACTATTATGACGTCACTAATGGACCCAGAGTGACGCGAAACGCCTGCCGCGTGCGGCGATGAATCCGTTAATTCACGTTGGCGGGTGGTATTCGCCGGTGGGTGAGTCCTAGTGATGTCCGCACGTGTACTTGACAGTCTTGACAGTGCTTCACTTTCTGTTGCTTTCATTGAAAACTTGAAGAAGTGCTTCTCACTCTTCTCACAGTCACTTCAACCAACAAACACAAAAGAACGCTCGCTCTCCTGTTTATTTTTACTCATTTGTTAACTTTCTCACCTTGTTCATTTGTTTATTTGTTTGTTTGATTGATTGATTGATTGATTGATTGTCTGTGAAAGCATTGCGGAAAGAGAAAGCCATTTCCGTAAGAGCACAACACCGATTTGCAGTTGCTGTCAAACATAGTCAAACAACGTCGAAAGCACATCCACTCGCCACTCGCTCACTCATCCACCACATATGCGCTCCGCAGAACAGTGGCGGCAGAGAGTGAGCCCCGTAAGGCTCGTGCCGGTCCTTGGAGGTGTGGGCCGAGGCAGGCTGGAAGCAGCAACCTGACAAGCCGGCGAGAGTAAGACGGGCGCGGGCTCGAGTGTTCAAGTGATTGAGTGTTCGAGGTTTCAAGAGTTCGAGTGATCGAGTGATCGAGTGATCGAGGTTTCAAGAGTTCGAGTGTTTGAGTGTTCGAGTGTTCGAGAGTTCGAGTGCGGCGTGGTGGATTGTGGTTGCAGTTTGGTCTAAGATTGAATTGGTCGGGCGCAGCCAGGCGCCGCGCGCAGGATGGAGGAAAGGTCGGGCGTGGTGAGAAGGCAGGCGTGGCACAGCTCGGTAAGGCAGGCAAGTGCGAGGGTGCTCGATGCTGGGAAAGGCAAGGCTGGGGCCAAGGTTGCCCCAGGGCCCACAGGCGATGCGTCTGGGCGAAAGCCAACGCTGACCTCGCGCGAGAAGAGGCAGGCCATCGAAAAGAAAGGGTTCCTCTCGGCGCTGTGGGCGAAGACCGGGCTGTTGGAGTTTATCGGAAGGGAGTTCCCTAGTCTGGGCAAGTCCAAGGAGGACGAGGATGAAGCAAAGGTCGGGCTGGCGCCGAAAATGTATTATCGCTCGTCGATGCACATGGTGGTTTGCAAGACCATTGAGAGCCACGCTTTCAATGCCGCAATCATAGGCACAATCCTTGTGAATATGATTACTATTGCACTGGAAACTTTGGAAGCCTATCAGAACAAGCGTGCGGAAAAGACATTCCAAATGTTGAGTCTCATTTACCTATCCATCTATACAGTGGAGTTCTTGTTCAAAATATTTGCTGAGCCAGTCAACTACTGGAAGAACAACTACAATCGGATGGACTTTTCTGTGCTGGCCATCTCCTACGTCACGGACGTATTTTTGGAGCAGGACAACCAAAACGTGGACGTGTCTTTCCTGAAGCTCTTTAGAGCGCTGAGGGCGTTGAGGGCGCTACGGAGTATTTCATTCATTCGGCCGCTACAAGTCTTGGTTAGTGCTCTGTTGAAGACTATGAGCTCCATCGTGTATTTGGTGGCGCTTCTCCTGTTGCTCATGTTTGTCTGGGCAATGATTGGCCACTACGTGTTTGGGCGCGGGCCGGACTCTCTCGATGAGGAGTGGGGCACCATTCAGTACTCGATGTATCAACTGTGGGTGTTTGTGACACTTGACAGCTGGACGGATATTCAGGATCGACTTCTGGAGCGAGAATTCGGTTTGGCGGTAGTGTCTGCTTATGTTGTCCCTTGGATTTTCGTGGGCAACTTCATCTTCACCAATCTGTTCATTGGTGTGGTCGTGCAGAATCTAGAGGAGGCCCAGAGCGAAGAGAAGGCGATTCGAGAAGCAAAACGAAATGAGTTGTTTCGTCGCCGTAAGAACTTTATCATTGAAAAGCAGCGCAGAGACCTGGAGCAACTCATGAAGAGTCAAGAGAAGCACGGCAAGATGTCGCTGGATGACTTTTTAAAGACCCTAGCAGGAACGTTGAATCACGAGGACGTCGCGCCAATCAAAACGTTGTGTTGCTCTCGTCTGTGGTTCGAGACGTATCTCGAGAGTATGTCCTACTACGAGAAGGACAGACTCCGAGTTCAGCGCTTACACACCGACACGGCGACCAAGCTTCATGAAGTCCTTGAGCGACGTATGGAAGAAATGAGAACCTTTGCGGACAACATGTCCGCGCCGCCCACCACTTCGAAGCGCAGGCACAGAAGGCTTTCGCACCAATCCGATGAGGGCTCCGATTCGTTCGATATGAAACAGCCCAGGAATACAACATTATCGATCACTGAACTTGTGAATGCGAAGCATCTGATCTAGTCCTCTTCCTGCTCGTGTAGTATATAACAGATGTAAATGGTCTGCTTAGTAACTTGTCCTATTTTTGTGTCGATCTCGCCTGGGGATCAGGAGAAGAAGTACATTTGACAGCCTTTGCTAAGCGATGTAGTCATGCCAAGTTTAAGGTGCTTGCCACGACGGCTCTCGACTCTCCGCCTGGAGCCTATCCTCAAGTCCAGGGATCGGCGAATTACCGATTACGCCTCGTCTGAGGCTTCGGCAGCTCGCGCTGCAGATGACAATATCAGAAGAAGGTGTGCGCACCTCGTCTTCAGTTAGGCCATTCTCATTTGAAGTATCTCTCTGGTACCAAAAGAAGACAATGCGGGGGCATATTAGCGATACTTTTTCTCAGACTTCAGGGCACCAAACGGTGACTTGTGCGAACTTTGATTCACCATGAGTCAAGCCTGTCGATTGATCGGGAAGGACATCAAGAACATCAGTTGAGCGCTCCACCGCAAATAAGTATGCTCCCGGCGATGTGGCGACCCGAAACCCGAAAGAAACAGGCGAGAATACCCAGGAAACTGGCAAGGACCGGCGAAAATCAGGCGAATTGGCGAAAGCCGGAAGTTGACCGTTATCAAAGAGTGTACGGGTCTAGTGGAACCGACCCGATGCCATTTGTTGATGCATGCGTGGTATGTAATTTCGTCGGTTGTTTTAACGGAAGCTGCGACTGTTCCCCTGACGATTCGATTCACTGCCTGGTTCCTAGCATGGTAGTTGTCATTATCCTCGACAGATCCACTTTCCGTTGTCTCTGTTTCACTTCCAGGAAGTGCACCCTTCTTTTTCCCGCGATTCTTCTTGCGATACTCCGAGTACTGAGTACCACCTCTTCTTGGTTGTGGCGGAGAGTCGCTACTTCTTACCGTCTTTACCCAGAGCCTCGCTTTTCACTATATCGCTTGCTTGGTCCCCACACATGTCGCAGTCTCTGGTCTAGTTTAAAGCGATTATCTTTTGGTCAAGGACTCATTTCGGCTGCCGATGTATTCTGCTCATTTCGTCCACGATGGCCTCGCGCAGCAATCGACCAGCCTCTCGCCAAGTCCAACCAGCATTGGTTCCGAAGACATGAATCAGAATCGGGACATCAGACTCCTGAATCTTTCTCTCTCTCTTTTTTTCTTTCTCATTCGCGCTGTTCGCGCTTGGAAGACAACATTTCTGCACTTCCATTCCCGACTAAATCATCAAATTCAACATTCGTTCATTCACTGACACACAGAGTGAGTTCTCGAGACCTTAGTATTCTCAAGCGATCACCCCAGCGAACAAAAGGAACGACGGTGCAAACACACATCGTCTCCTCCCTTCCTTACGTCATTCCCTCTATTCCCTCCATCCCGGCCCCTACCTCCCAATGACGTCACTCTGCTAGCCTCGCCTACGCGCCAGCTCTACTGTTCGGCTCCCTCCCTCCGGCGAGTCCTACTGAGGCGTAGCCACGACTACATTCCTCGCGGGTTCCTTTTGTTCCTTCCCCGTTGTCTGCCCTGACTCTCCGCGATTCGCGGAGGAGAAACAGCTCGTCACTTGCACTGACTTGCAAGGGACGTACACGTGTTACGTACGTACGTAAGTAATTCTTACGTAAACAGAGACAGCGCGGTGTCCTCGACGCGTACCCCCTTACCTACCTACCTACCTACCTACCTACCCCCGTAAACCCCCTGACCAAACAGCGTGGTCTGTAGCACGGGGAGCGCTAGCGAGAGCGCGGAAGGTCCCCTCGTTCGCTCGTGGCAGCGCAAGTGTCCTCGCAGCCACTGCCAAGTGTCCTCGCAGCCACTGGCAGGTGTCCGCGCAGCTCGGGAGGAGGAAGAAGAAAGAAACAAAGAAGAAAAGAAAGAAGAAAAGAAAGAAGGTACAGAGGGAGGACTCTGTACGCTTTACGCGGTACGGTTACGGGCCAAGGGTAACTGTCCTCGCACTGTCCTCGGGAACGGAGAAGGAGAAGGAGGAGAGCAAGAACAGAAGGAACAGAAGGAACAGAAAGGAACGGAACTGAGGGACTTACGGGAGCGTAAACCCCAGGGTTTGCGTGGGGTGGAGAGGTGTCCCGCCAGGCGGGTGGGTGGGGGGTTGGCAGGTTGGCAGGTTGGCAGAGTGTGTAGAGGAAAGTGTAGAAATGCATCGGGGCGGAATGATGCGCGAAGCGCGGGAGTGGTTAGAGTCGTCTCTGTCGGCGCCGCTGATGATGATGTACTTTATGCTGCTGCTGATGAACACATTGCTGCGCGACACGAAGGATACGCTGCTGGTGACGAGCCAAGCGGGTGTGGAGTCGATCCCGATCCTCAAGTCGTGGGCGGTGATCCCGTTCTCTTTCCTGTACTTTGTGTTTTATTACAAGGTGTCGACGATGATGTCGCCGCGCGCCATGTTTGTGTTTGTGTTGTTCCTGTTTAACGGGTTTTATTTTGTGTTTGCAATGTTGCTCTTCCCTCGACAATATGAGCTCACTCCCACGAGGTTCACCGAGATGCTGCAAAATATCCTGCCCGAGAATGCCCGGCCGCTGCAGCACCTGGTGGAGAACTGGCTCTTGGGCATTTTTTATTGCGTGTCGGAAATCTATGCCTCCGCGGTGTGCCAGTTCATGTTCTGGCAGGTTGCCAACAGCGTAGTGTCCGTAGATCACGCAAAGTCAATCTACCCGCTGATCGGCGCCATGGGAAACATGGGAATGGTCTGCGCTGGCTATTTGCTGCAAATGCTTGCGAATCAGAGAGATATGATTGCTGCTGGGGCGTACGTACGGATCTCGGAGAGCGACGCAGACAGTGTCGTTGCCAAGATAGACAAGAGTGAAGGAGTGTTGCAAGTAAAGAATATGGGCGGGTCGCCATTTTCAGGAGAAGGCCCTAATTTGGCGCTCGCGAATCTTTTTTCTCCGTTCGTTGACACTGAAGGGATGAAGCCTGCCGACCAGGCTTGGCAAGTCTCATTATTGGGAATCAGCATGTTGTTGGGGTTATCTAGTTTCGTCATTGTGTGGATGTACGATCTGATCTATGAGCGCAAGGCAAAGGAAAACTCCCTGGTGCCCCTCACGGATGTCGTCGAGATCAAAGACCCAGTTTTGGACGTCGCAGAGCCATCGTATTCCCTCAATGGGAATCACCACAGCCATGTTGCTGTCAAGCGGCGCACGGGCAGTTCAGGACAGTATCCCCAGACCCACACGATTGGTGGAGGACTGGCCCTTGGGAGCAGTGTGGTCGTAGTCAACTCCTCTTCCGCCTCCGGCAGCACCGGTGGGTCACAGATGGGGACTTCCAATGGCTCGGATGGCGTTGCGTATTGGGAAACAAATCTTGCTCTGGATGGTTCTGGTCAATCTTCTTCCTCGAGCTCGACAGCTCGGAGGGATAGCGAAGGAGTGCTTAAAAAGTCCAAGGTCAAGCTCACTCTCGGAGAAGGACTGCGAGCTCTTGTCAAATCGTCCCCTTTGCGCTATGCAGCCACCCTCGTGATCTCGTACGGGATCTCAATCAGTCTCGTGGAAGTGTCATGGAAAGGCCAGGTAAAGAAGGCGCTGGAGTCTCCAAATGACTATTCGCGTTTTATGGGCATGTTTTGGACGATGACTGGCCTGGTGTCCATGGCTTTTATGCTCATCGGTCGTGTTATTTTGCAAAAAGTTGGCTACGCGCCGGCCATTTTGTTCACTCCTGCGAGTATGGCTGTTGCCGGCTCCCTCTTCTTCCTTGTGTCCATTGTGCAGGACTACTCGGGCAATGGGGATGCCGCTCTCGGCTCGCATACTCCAGGGAGCGACATCCCGTGGCCGGCCTACTTTGGCGGCGCGGCGGTTCTCTTTGCAAAGTCGGCAAAATATGCGTTCTTTGACGCCACCAAGGAGATCATCTTTATTCCTCTCGATGAAAACTCCAAGTCCCTAGGGAAAGCTGCGATAGATGTTGTAGCCTATCGCCTTTCCAAGAGTGGCGGCTCCATTATTCTCCAGCTTGTCATTCTAATGTTTGGCTCTCTTAGCTCTGTGGCGGGAGTCCTTCCCATTTCGATAGTGTACATGATCGTTGTGATGGCGTGGATACATGCGGCAATTCTCGCAAGCAAGTTTATCTCTCGTGCTTCCGAGTTGCCGCCCGTGCCAGAGCAGCATATAATATGAGAACCCTCATCTTTTTCCTCTTTTCGAATGTCGCCAACCTCCTTCTGCATCTGATCGACAATTTCACTGTTCTCCTCCCGTTTCTTTCGCTTGCTTGTTTTTCCCTTTTCAGTGATCGAAACGTTGGACCCAAATCCCAAATCCAGATACCTTGACAGAGTCTCAGACTTCTCCGACCGTGACTACGCGACTCCCTATTCACCTCGTTAACCTCGTTATCAACTCACTCACTCCCGAGTCCTTTTGATTGAGTCGAACTCGCCACGTCAGCCCACTCACTCCTCCCGTGCCCTTGCTCGTGCTTGCAAAACCCACCGTTGCCAGTCCAAACGCTTGTCTTCATCTCGAAGGCCAACTTGAAGAGTGCCATGCACTGCATTGCTTGGCAAGCTCAACCGTCAACAGTCAAACAGTCGACATCACGCACGCATCGGCCTCCAAGACCTACCTCCAAAACGAAACAAATTTACCATTCCCAATCGCGAAGGTCTTAGCTTATTCGTCATTTGGTTTGCTATGGGACGTCAGGCTTGCACACCTTTCTTCACTTTCTGTTCTTTCTCGTTCTTCGCTTTCTCTTCGTTTTCATCTTTCCTGAGTTCACAATGAAACTTGTCAAACTGAGTCGTTTCTTGCTAGTTCAGCTTTTCCTATCTCAATCAATCAATCAATCACTCAGTCAGTCAGTCAATCAATCAGCCTGAGTCAATCAGTCAGTCAAGCAGTCAAAGAAGACAGCAATAGTTGGATCTCTTCCATTCCAGTTTCCAATTCCCATTCCATAGCGGTCATCTTTCGAGTTGCAGAGCAACAGGAGACATCAGCAGACCGCGATCTAATTGACCAAAAAGGGAGTGAGGGAAGGAAAGGAAAGGATAGTCGCCATCGTCCGCGTGAGGACTTTGTTTGATTAGGTCGGAGGCCACGCGGGCACGGTTATGCTCGCGCAGAGGGGCAGAGTATCTTGGCTGACGCTGACAGTCGTGGCCCTTGTCGCAACTCTCTTGCTGGCAACACTGGCGAGCCCGGCGGACGCTGCGCTCTTTGCAGAATTGGAATTCGCGGACTCGGCGGGGTCTCAGGAGCTGGAAATGGGAGGCGGAATGCGGCGAGGAGGCATCTTCACGGTCGTGAATGGCGGCGGGCTGGGAGCGGCTTTGGACGTGCAGCTCCGGAAAGGTGACAAGATCAAATGCGAGTCGGATGCTCTGGTAACGCGCAGCGCGCATGTCAAGCTGAGCTCGGCGATGGAAGGCGGCATGATGAAGGCCATGCTGCGATCGCTCCTCTCTAGTGAGTCACTCTGGTTTCAGACGCTCGAGGCCGAGCGAGATGACGAGAATGTGCTCGTTGCGCCGGAAAAGTTTGGGGATATCGTGCTGCTGCAGGTGGGGTCCAAAGAGCAGTACAAACTCGTCAGTGGAGCGTTTTTGGCTTGCGACGATGGCGTAGAGGTTTCTACAGTGGCGCAGTTTGACCTGAAGAAGGCTGCTTTCGGGTCGGGATTGTTCGTGTTGGAATCTTCGGGCAGCGGAATGCTGGCTGTTAACAGTGTTGGATCTATCATCCGCTACGAGCTGCAGGAGGGGGAGAAAAGGAGTGTTGATAACGGCCATGTGGTTGCGTGGACGTCCACAATGAGCTACAACGTTGGTCTGGCCACAAAGTCAATTTACACGAGCCTCACGAGCGGAGAAGGGATGATGTGTCACTTTAAGGGGCCAGGAGTCATATATGTGCAGTCGCACCGCCCTCAGGTTTTCAGCGGCAAGTTACAGAGCGGTTTCAAGCAGAACGCGCAGACACGATGCTGCGGAGTGATCATTTCCATCGTGCTGATTCTGTCGCTGCTCTTCGTAGTTTTCCTTGCCGTCGCATTTCAGGACGAGAATAAAATGCATCGGCGTGGGAACCGGCGGGGAGGCTTTGTAGGGGGTGACTGGTGAGCTTGAGTATCGTGCGTGCAGCCGCAAGACATCCATCCACCCAACCAAGCAACGCTCTCACTGGCGCTCTCGTGCAGAGGTCAAACCAAAAAAATCGTTCTATTTGTTACTGTGAAACATTCATTACCTGAGGCGCAACTTTTATTTCAACTCTTTTCCTATCATAAAATTTTACACATCAATACAAGTACCAAATCAGATTGAGCCTGAGCTCTCAGCTCCCGTGCACCACCTCAAGCCAGAATTCTGAATCTTGCAAAAAAAAAGAGAGACAAGAAGCCCTCAAGTCTCCACAGCCGGCAAGCCGTTGTCCGCGCGCACCACGCCCTTCCCCTTCACGAAGCGCACCTGACCCTTTGGGAAGACATCCAGACAGCGCACGCCTCCTTGGCCGTCGTATTGCAGCACAAAGTCGAGCTTGGGCGCCATTTCGAAAATCCACTGTCCGCCGCCCGCCGCGGCATGCTCCTTCCTCACGTGCTGCTTTCGCCCGTCCCATCGCAGCACTTCCCGCAGCGCCGCAAGCACCTCATCTGCGCCGCGATACGTTCCGCGCGGCCACGCCATGGCCTTCAGCCGCCGCTCCACCGTTTCCGCCACCTCCACCGACTCCATGTCCGGCTCCAACTGCGCCGACGCGGCCACCCACTCCGGCACGCGCACGGCGCCCATGGCCATGTCGTGGTGCGGTATGAACGGCTTAATATCCAGCACGGGCGTGCCGTCCAGCAGGTCCACGCCCGCCACGCGCAGTCTGCACCGGCGCTCGTCCACGGACACAATCCTCACCAGCGACAAACCCAATGGCGCAGGGCGACTCGGCGTGCGGCACGCGAACACGCCCACTTTGGCGCCGTCCGCCTTGCGCGGCGGCAGCACGCGTCCCTTGCGTCGCAGCCGCGCAGAGTTGCGGTGGAACCAGAACACGATCCACACGTGGGAGAACTCGCGCAGACCGTCCAGGCTCCCGCTCTCCGCGCCGGAGAGGTCGATCACAGCCTCCACGCCAGGGCACCGCGTAGGCTGGTTAGGCGCCAGGTTACGGTCGGCGAACACCGTGAACGCCACGCCGATCGGACGCAGTTCCAGCGTCTTGTAGTCCTCCGCATTGTCGCCATCGCCATCTCCTTCTCCTTCTTCTGTTTTCATCTTGTCCAAACTGCTCCCAGTGGCATTGGGAGAGCCCAGCTCCGTCTCATGCTCCGAAATGGCGCCCGTTTCGACCGCGTTGATAGCGTTGGTAGCGTTGATGGCGTGGTTGCGTGTACTTGTCCGTGCGTCGGGAGTGTCCCCGTGGCGACGATTTTCAGGAGAGACGTCCCGCCCGCGTTCGCGGCATCGGGGATGGCGATGGCGATGGCGATGGCGGATGATGATGAGGCCGGTGAGGAGGGTGGTGGTGGCGATGGCGAAGGCGGCTGCGCAGCCGCGGGAAGGGGCCCCGCTGGAAGACATGGGCGGTGGGTTCTGCGCGGGAGAACCCGGACGATCGGCCCGCGCGGCGTGCCAGGATTGGGAGGAGAACCGGGTCCCGCCTGTCCTCGCGCGTTCGTTGTGTGATCGGCCTGCTGTGTCTGCTTTTTGAGTGGAGGGGAGATCGGTTCTTCGCCGGAGAACCCGGTCTAGAACCGGTAAGTCCAACTATCCTGTAGCTTTTATGACATAGTGGCCGTTACGACGGAGCTATACTATACTACTATTCAGGAAATTATCTAAGGAAATTATGTATGTGACTGTCAAGATGCCTTCTTGCTATCTTATTTCTGTGACTCTTTTAATCTTTCGACGAGGATTGAAAATATTGAAACACCTTCGAACAAACAAGAAGCGCTTGGTGCTTTGAACATTGACTGAGTTAACAGTGAGAACCAAAATTTGAATGAACATAAAAATCAAGATGTGAACAGTGAACACCAAAACCCTTGGCTCTACTTATCTATCTCTCTATCTCTCTATCTATCTATCTATCTATCTATCTACTACAGAACAGGTAATTTCCTCATTAAATGGCCCTACGTTAGACGTAAACCAGCTAGCTAGCACACTCTGTGAAAGTACGGTACGGACAGTACTGACAGTGAGTACCAGTAGTGTAAACAGTGAGGTACTAGCAGTACGCGCGTATGCGTAAGGTACGCGCAAAGGGTGTGCGAATCAGAGCGTAGTGGATCTTAGGAGGTTGTACGAGAGCACGAGCCTTGGGGAAGAGGGCTGAGTGATCGAGTTGACGTTAGGTTGAAGAAGAAGAAGAAGAAGGAAGTTGTCAGGCTTTTGGGAAAAAAAAAGTACGACACCTAGCTTTGGCCTTCGGGTTTAGCGACCTGGTGAAGCGAAACGGCACAAGAGTGCGAGAAGGAAGAGATGGACAAGATCAACTCGGTGATGGATAATGTCTTGCGCAAGCCTTTGGCGTGGGCCGCGCTGGCGGTGGTCGACCTGGCGATGTGCATCGTGATTATTGAAAAGGTGGCGTACACAGAGATTGACTGGCGCGCTTATATGCAGGAAGTGGAGGGCCCGCTGCTGCACGGTCAGTGGGATTACAGCAAATTGCAGGGGGATACTGGGCCGCTCGTGTACCCCGCAGGCTTTGTGTACGCGTTTATGGCGCTGCGCTGGGCGACGGACAGTGGCATGGACCTACGCACTGGCCAATATATCTTTGCCGTCATGCATGCACTGACTCTCTTTCTCGTGCTCGGCACGGTCTTTTACCGTCCAACAGAATCCAGCAAATCTACGGCATCTCGATTCACCTCATGGTGGATTGTTCCGATGCTCTTCATCAGCAAGCGGGTGTTCTCCATCTTTGTTCTCAGGCTGTTTAACGATGGCCTTGCTATGCTCGTTATGTATGCGTGCATGTTTGCGCTTGTCCGGCGGTGTTGGACACTCGCAACTGTGCTCTTCTCCCTAGCGCTGAGCATCAAGATGAACATTGTGCTCTTCTTGCCGGGCTTGGCTGTCATTTTGCTGGAGGGCGGGGGTCTCATTCCTAGTGTTCTCCGTGGCCTGTTGTGCGTCTCCATTCAAATCCTTCTCGCAACTCCCTTCCTACTCGAAAATCCGGCCACCTACTTGGACCGCGCATTTGAGCTTGGTCGCGTTTTTCAGTTCAAGTGGACCGTGAACTTTAAGTTTTTGCCCGAGGAAATCTTCGTGTCTCGTGAGCTGGCTCTTGGACTCATGGTGGCGACCTTGCTGACCTGGGTGGCATTCGGGCACAAACATTTCGCTGCGTCCCACGCCGGTGGTCTCTTTGGCTTGATCAAGACTTGCTTGTTCAGGCCAACGTTGGCGCCTTTAGCAAGCGCGCTCAAATCTGCAACAGGAGTGCAGCACATTTGCGTTACCCTTTTCGCAAGCAACTTTATCGGAATCGTCTTCTCGCGGTCCATGCACTACCAATTCTATGCGTGGTATTTCCACACACTGGGCTTCTTGGCGTCGCAATGTTTGCACCCCCTGGTCGGTATCCCATTGATTCTATCCATAGAATACTGCTACAACGTATTCCCGGCCACGCCAGTGTCAAGCGCACTACTTCAGGTATGCCACGTCGCACTTTTGATGTGTCTGTGGTTCTCAACCCCAATTAAGCTTCCCTCTGCGAAGGACATACAGAGGAAGGAGAAGTAATTCCTGACTTAATTCTTTTTATGAACGTTGTCTCTGTTTACGCACGAATCTGCGGTAAAAGTACTCTGACGAGAAGTTATGCATTGTGTTTCCCACAGAGGTAGAAAGACGTTGACGAGAAGTTTACACATTTCTACGAATCATCGGTTCTGGTGTTTGCTGAATTCTGCACTTTCTTTTCAAGGTCAAAATTTGGACTTGTGAAATCAATGTGATGGGCAACCGCACGTCTTGTTGCGTGTTTGCAGCTAGCTGCCTCGCCACGACTTCGTGGCGAGGGGGGGTGGGTGCCGCCTTTCTTGTTTGATGCGTTGTCTTGGAATGTATCGCTTTGGATTCTTGTTGTAAAGTAAAATGTGAGGAAAAGAAAGAAACAGACACCTTTGTTAAGATCATCTGTCCATGGAGAAAGGGGAAAACATGTCTTATGCAAAATTAGCACAACCTATATATCGTAATCTTACTTCCCCGCTCGTTCTTGCTAAAACACAACTCGCAAAAGTAATCTCAATGTTGCCGTATCGCGCAATCCTGTTGAAGGGGATGATCGTCCCTAGCAAGCATCAGCAGAGTCCTTCCCCAACGCCCCTCGGCTGCTCAGCAGCGTGCAAGCTATTCTCGCGCTCCAGAAATTCGGGCCACGCGATCACTCTTTCTTGTTGGGGTCGGTCACCAACAATTTTGCAATATCGGACACTGAGACTACTCCGGCCGGTCTGCGATCATCGCAGATAAACAAGCGATGTTTCTTGGTTAGAGCAAGGCGAGCAATCATCTTTCGGATTGGAGCATCGCGATCGACAATGACAACGGGGGCCATAGTGACGCCAGTGTTGGTCGCAGTGAGTTCGATCATAGACACAAAGTCACCGCAAGTCAAATCCATCAGAGCCAAGTGCTCTTTTGGGTTCTTGTCGCTATCCGAGTCTCGCTTTGATTTCTCAGCGCTCAGTCTCTGCAGAGCAGCCTCTTCCAAGCTCTTGAAGAGGCGGATGTCTTTTGTGGTGATGCTGCTTAGCATTTTGCCGTCTTCATCCAACACAGCCACAGCAGACACTCCATTCTCTATTATCTTCTTGAAGGCATCGCGGGCAGTGTTGTTGTCCGCGTGCACGGTGAGCACGGGGCGAACACCAAAGCCACCACTGTTCCTTGGCGTTTTGCTGAAGAGCTCTGGCATAGGGTCCCCGCGCGACTCCATCTCCTTAAGCGTGTCGTTGAGCACCTGAGTCACGAGCGACTGCGAAAGAATCTTAATCACGCGCTTCGTTTCGGGGTCGATCACCGGCACCCTGCGCGTGGATGTGGCCAGCATGAAGATGACTTGGCTCATCGGAGCGTCGTTTGTCACCGGGTTCCAAGCCGCCGAGCGCTGCTCCTGCCCATTGTCCACGTCATCGAAGATGCTGCCGACCAGCAGCTCCGTGCAGTCCGGGCAAGCGCTGCCCGAAGAAGCCAATCGAATTGCTGTGGAAGTCTTGAGCATCGAGTCCGGAATGGCCGTGATAAGCAGATCCACGCTGTAGATGAGCGCCAGAGCGTCTGCGATGTCGAAGAATCCAAGGTACTTTTGCTTCTCTTCGTCCCAGCACGGAGCGGACAGCAATTTGTGCTCCACCAGCTTTCTAAACGCCGAGTCTACGGTGTCCGTCGACTTGACTTCGATGATCGCCTTCTCCGGGAAGGGGAAACTGCCCACCTTCTTCGAGGAAAAAAGCCCTTGGTAAAAGATTTCCATTTCCTTCGTCGCGCTCTTGGACGCCATTTCTCCGATCTCCTCTTTCGACTTTACAGCTCAACAACAACAACAACAACAACAACAATAACAACAACAACAACAAATGTCGCGCCCTCTTCTCTCTACGTCGCGTCCCGCTATCCAAGCGTCCCAGTCCCAGTCCCAGTCCCAGTCCCAGTCCTCGCCCGTGTGTCCGCAGTTAACGCCCCACTCGTCGAACAGTACCGAACCAGATACCTGTGTTACCTGGACACTAAATAGACTGCGCCGAGCGGTTGCTTAACGCGGCTCTCTTCTTCGCTGCGGGGTTGGAGTTTAGGTATAAACCTAAAAGCGGAGAGATTCGGGTAAGATAGTACGGTGACGCAGTGTCCTCGCAGGAAAGAAGCAGGAGACGGAAACAGTATCCTGTGTGTAAGGGTCTGCTAGGATAAATTACGGGACTCCGGTGCTGCTTTCATAGTAGTGGGAGATAAGCAACCTACTAGTGACCACCTGGTTCCATCATGTTCTGCCAGAAACGTAAGACATTCATATATATTACTGTAGTATCAGTTGTCCATTACTGTATACCATAGACAAGAGGAGTAAGGATCAACCAGTACCCTACGACCAGTCCTATATTATCTATTCAAAAGGTCTAGTAGGCAGGAAAATAGAGAACAGTCTTCGCAGAGAACAACGAGCAGTTCTCGGGAATAGGGAGCTCTACCGGAGTACAGTAGTTGCTCTCAAGAAATGTTCTACATCAAACTCTTAAGGAATGGTTAACTAGATGCGTTCCGCACGTGCGTCCCGTTCACTTAGGGAAAGTACTAGTAGTACACACCTCTCTCACTCGGATCTCTTGTTTATACATGTGGAACTGCAGCACGTGTGCCGCGTATGCCGCGCACTCATGGACGCCGAAATGCTTTGGGGATACGCAGTTATGTTCGTGGGATTTGCCGGTTGGTTGACGAGAAAAAGCAAGACTGTATCTTGATTGAAAGGTATAGTTTGTTGGACGAAGAGACATCGATATCAAGCCCGTTGGTGGTGGATGACATGCAACTCGATGCCTGAGCAAGTGTGTGTTCTGGAGCTCTACAACGCAGAACGCGGTAGATCGGGGCAGCATAGGCTGCAATTCGCTTGTAAGCAATGGCATCTTTCGACAAATGTCCAGTCTCTGGGGGTTCGTGAGAATTCTCTGTTGGTTCCCATGGAATGCGCAAGGAAGATGCCCAGCAAAGTTTAGCAAAGCGTCACTTTTGACACTTTTCGAAGTTCCTCTCAAAGCCATCGGTATGGCTGCCTTTGGATCCTCACTTTGCACTTTGAACGACCTGGATCTTTCCGTGATGTACGCCGCCCAGCTTCAAGAAGCAATCTCCTAGTTTCGCAAATTGATGGATAGACATGAGCTCGACAACGGCAAAGGAAGCCCAGTCCCTGTCTGTCTTCCGAGTTCTATGATCCCTGTGTCTTGGCTCCGGTCCCTTCAAACCCAGCACTTGCCTCCAAGTTCGAATACATTTGGATTGGCCATCCTCGCCGATGTAAACCTCGGATCGCGTTTCTTCTCCAAGTCCCCACCATCGTCGCGAGCGTTCCGATCTCCAAACGCTCAATTCGAAGCGTGGTCCACCGAAGGCGTTGAACGCAAACGCCGCAAAGGTCGCTATTCCCATTGCCATTCTCACTGCCATTCTCAACAGCCGCCACGCCACAGACAGCCCCAAACAAACTCACGCCACCTGCCTGACCGAGCGCCCAATCCGCCCAATCCGCCTTGCCCGCGCGTACACACCTGCAGTCCTCGCGCGTCCCCCACAGGAGTCCCTCATGGCGTCCCACATCGCGGTGGGACTGGCCCGTAGGCTGCGCTCGTGTGCTCGCGGCCAGCGTGTTCCCCTCGCCGCCCCGCAGCCCCGCTTCCCCCAAGTGTCCCAGCTGTCCCAAGTGTCCCGTTCGTCCCGTCTGTCCCATCTGGCCCAAGCGCGGCGCGGACTGTCGGGGTTGGGCACTGGCGCTGGTGGCGCTGGTGGCGCTGCGGATGAGGACTTTCGCTTGGGCATGGAGTGGCTGGGCTCGGAAGCGAAGCTGGCGAAAGGGATTCGGAAGCTGAGACAAGCCGCGAAGGCGGGACACGTGGCTGCGCAAGGCGCGCTGGGACAAGCGCTGCTGCAGGAGGCGCTGGCCGACGACAAGGTCAGCCACGTTCCCGACGCCAGCGCCCTGGAGCTCGAGTCGCTGGAGACGCTGGAGACGCTGGAGACGCTGGAGACGCTGGCGTCGCGGGTGCCAGGGTACGACTCAGAGGGCAAGCCGACGGGCGGCAGGGGCAGCGCGAAGGAGACCAAGCTGGAGATAATGAAGATCAGGAACGTGAACAAGGGCAAGGCGCCGGTGGATAATAGGAAGGAAGCCATCGAGTGGCTCTTGAGCGCGGCGGCACTGGGGCACACGGACTCGATGGTGCTACTCGCCAATTCGTTCCTGTCCAACGACAAACACCGCGAAAAGATGCTGGCGCTCGGCGTCGACGAAGAAGATGCCATCGGGTTCTACAAGGTCGCCGCGGAATGGGACCCGCCGCACCCGGACGCCCTGTACAACCTGGCCACGCTGAGAGAGGAAGCTGGCGACATGGCTGGGGCCATCGGGTACATGAGAAAGGCCGCCTTCCAGTGCCAGGACCCTAGCGCAATGTTTTGGCTCGGGCAAAGGTACCTCGAAGGTGTGCCAGCCGCAGCGGAAGAGGGCGACGACTCTGATTTGGACATTGAAGGATGGGAGCTGGTCAGCAAGGCTGCCCAGGAAGGGAACGCTCAGGCACAAGTTTATGCGGCCCAGCTGTTGGCTCACGACTCTGCCACCCACGAGGCCGCCAAGCGCTTCCTTGACATGGGCATTGCACAAGAGGACCCCGACGCGCTAGCTCTTTGCGCGGATCTACACATGCAAGCTGAAGGGAGCTTTTACGGCAATTCTGGGAGGGATTACGTCAAGGCCCTGCGGCTTTACGAGCGAGCGGGGGTGAGCGGTCACGGCGGCGCCTGGTGCGCTGCTGGCGCGATGCACTATCACGGCTTGGGGACGCCCAAAAATCACCTGGAAGCCTACCGTGCGTACGAGCAAGCAGCCAAGCTCGGGAACTTGGAGGCCTACCGCAATATAGCGGGAATGTTCCTGGAAGGCGATGGGCCTCTGGAAAAGGACCCTGAGATTGCCCGCGAAATACTTCAAGCTGTGGAAGCCATCGAGAAGTCTCGCGCGGAATGACAGCGTTGGCATCCCTGGATGGATAACTCAACTACGAACGGACCCTCTTGCCGGGCTAGCTGGCTTGACTATGCAGAGAAGGGAAAAGTGTGATTATAATAGATATGATATGACCAACAAAGACATGCTTTCGAACTTGTTTTACTTTTTCATTTCATCACACATGTCCATACACTCTTTCCTTTTACCTTTTGGACTTTGACTTTTTCAGCCTCGCCTTAAAAGCCTCCAGCTTGGACTGCATCTTCTTCGCTCGAGGGTCGTCCAGCAATTTTGGCTGCAGTTCCTGCTCTTTGGTAAACTTTTGTTGGAGCTTTCCTTTCTCATGCAGCTCAGGAAAGTTGTAGAAGACGCATGTGTAACGCTCTCCCTTGAAATCGTTCACCCAGTGCGTTTGCTCGCAGCCATAGAAATGGGTAAAACGCCTAAAGAGATCGAGTTTATCGACTTTTGCGGGCTTTTCATCCGGCGGTGTGGTCTGATGGGTGTCCCGCGGACCGACGAATAACTCGCCACCAGAGTACTCCCCAAACCCAATGATGTAGCTCTTGCCGTTGTTTCCGCGGTCCCTGTGCGGCTTGCAGTTGAAGTTCATATTCACCGTAATATTTGTAAATTTGTGCTTTGGGTCGTGAGAGCGCATGGCCTTACACAACAGCTGCCAGAGCTCGGGGTTCTGTTCCGTCCAGAACGACGGGGCGTGGTTTGGGTCTTTCATATTTGGGCCGAGAATAAACGACCTGCAGTAAGGTTTTCCTTTGGCATCGCCTGCGACGACCAAACAAGACGTGAGTGACCGTACTTCACCCAGCTCAGGTGACACAAAGTTAACTTACGGTCAGATTTGCTCGGGTCAATGACATTCTTCCTGCCCGTATTCACCACGCTCTTCCAGTCCACCTGTCTTAGCGCCGCAACGATCGCTTGGTACTGGTCCTCCGGCACGTCGCCTTCGCTAGGGTCGAGAGCGGCGCTCTCTTTCAACTCTTTTACCTTCGACCCGCTAAAGTCGTTCCTCTTCTTCTTCTTCTTCAGCGTGCGGACCGCAACGTCGTCGGCCGAGGCGGCCGCTCCATCCTGCGAGCGCTGGCGCTTTTTGCCCATGTCAATAGGAGCTTCGAACTTTCAGCTCGCGTATCCCCTCGAACTCTCCCTGCTCACTCCTTTCTGCTTCCTGCTTCCTGTTTTTCCTGTTCCTGACTCTGTTGACTCTATTCCCGGAACAAGTAGCCAGAATTAGCTGTAAATGCCGCGTAGGCCCGCGCTACCTTGACGCCCGCTGCTACCTTGACACCAGCCTGAGGCGAGATCGATCCGCTCGCGGTTCTGGGAACATGGCCGCTGCAGAATTGCTTGATATGCCGCCTTCGTTAGATTGAGATTGAGATTGAGACTGAGACTGAACGATTGACGATGGTCAGGCACTGTGCTGTCGAGCGTTATGACTATTGCCAAGCGTTCCCAACTGCGATATCAGACTGCCGACTATTCCCAACCATCGTCATGGACAATCGTCAGAATAGCAAACTTCTTTTGTTCTTGGTCAATGAAAAGAAGCTTTCTTGGCCGCCACTGTCAACAATCATCAACCTTTGCCCGTCTTTGCCAACGAGTCTCAGAACTAGTCGACTGTTCCAAGCTCAACACATACCAGCCATATTCTTCCCAAAAGAAACGCATCCAGCAAATCGTGTTCAACCGTGGAATGAGCAAGCACGGTTCGTACTCGCCAGTGCCCGCAACACGCACCATGCATCACGCATCACGCATCACGCATCACGCAACGCACGACACGCAACACGGGTATTGCGGCAGTCTTCGTGTGGCCGATTGACGTGCCACGAGTAGTGTNTTTCAACTCTTTTACCTTCGACCCGACTTTGGCAGTGCTGAAGTCGTTCCTCTTCTTCTTCTTCTTCAGCGTGCGGACCGCAACGTCGTCGGTTGAGGCCACCGCTCCATCCTGCGAGCGCTGGCGCTTTTTGCCCATGTCAATAGGAGCTTCGAACTTTCAGCTCGCGTTTCCCCTCGAACTCTCCCTGCTCCCTCCTTTCTGCTTCCTGCTTCCTGTTTTTCCTGTTCCTGACTCTGTTGACTCTATTCCCGGAACAAGTAGCCAGAATTAGCTGTAAATGCCGCGTAGGCCCGCGCTACCTTGACGCCAGCTGCTACCTTCATGGCGAGATCGATCCGCTCGCGGTTCTGGGAACTTCGCCGCTGCAGAATTGCTTGATATGCCGCCTTCGTTAGATTGAGATTGAGACTGAGACTGAGACTGAACGATTGACGATGGTCAGGCACTGTGCTGTCGAGCGTTATGACTATTGCCAAGCGTTCCCAACTGCGATCTCAGACTGCCGACTATTCCCAACTATCGTCGTGAACAATCGTCAGAACAGCAAATTTCTTTGTTCTTGGTCAATGAAAAGAAGCTTTCTTGGCCGCCACTGTCAACAATCATCAACCTTTGCCCGTCTTTGCCAACGAGTCTCAGAACTAGTCGACTGTTCCAAGCTCAACACATACCAGCCATATTCTTCCCAAAAGAAACGCATCCAGCAGATCGCGTTCAACCGTGGAATGAGCAAGCACGGTTCGTACTCGCCAGTGCCCGCAACACGCACCATGCATCACGCATCACGCAACGCACGACACGCAACACGGGTATTGCGGCAGTCTTCGTGCGGCCGATTGACGTGCCATGAAATAAAAAAATAAACAATCTTTTCATTTCATGTTGTCACATCCCTTCCCAACAGTTCGCAAGGCCTTGCATGGTCCCATCTCCAAGAACACACTTCTTCCTCGCCGCGTTCCACGAACGGCTCGCATCTCTAATTGCACGTTCTAACGCGCTCGCATCTACGCGTTGTTGTTGTTGTTGTTGTTGTTGTTCTTCTTCTTCTTCTTCTTCTTCTTCTTCTTCTTCTTCTTCTTCTTCTTCTCGCCAACCAAATGCATTCATTCGCAAAGCAGAAACAATCTAATTTTAATCAATTCAACAACGCCAACGACAGCTTCCAACTTTGAAAGGCAACAAACTCGTCTCTTGCAGACCCGAAACCAAGTCACTGGAGAACCGGAGAACCTGGAGGACCCGCCGGAACCCGCCGCGTCAAAAGTCGGAAGAACCCACTTGTCGTAGTACCCGTACCCCAAGAACCGCCAGAACCACAGCAACCCTACCCTAGCGAACCCTTCGTCCGTTCCTCCCCCACCCGCCCTTTCTACTACGCTTTAGTGCACTCCCAACTACTACTACCCTCATCCACGTGCATCTAGAGCCACACCCCAATCCTACATCTCCCTACTACCCCTTACGAGGCCGAAATCACTTGGCTCACCAACCCAGACCCCGGGGCACACCCTACCATCCCCCCTATTCTCCCCCAACCACCCGCCCCCCAGAAACCCTCCCCCCGGAGAGACCACCCACTCTCCTTACCCTCCACTACCCCTCCACTACCCCCACCCCCTCATCCTACCCAATCACCTAACCCCCCCGGCCTACCCCTGCAGCACAGCAGACTAACCGAAACCGTAGGACCGCAGTAGGACAGCCCGCATCGATTGGTAGGCTGGTGGTAGAGAAAGAGAGAGAGAGAAAGAAAGAAAGAAAGAGAGAGAGAGGAGCGAGTACCCCCACACACATACACAACAAGAGACACAGAGAGAGAGAGAGAGAGTGCGCGAAGAGCAAGTGCAAACAAAGGAAAGATGAAGTACATCGCAGCGTACATGCTTCTGGCTCTCGGCGGTAAGGAGAGCCCTTCTTCCGAGGACGTCAAGTCTCTTCTCTCCGAGGCCGGAGTGGAGGTGGATGCGTCCGAGTTGGAGCGCGTGATGGGCAAGCTGGAGGGCAAGGACCTTAAGGAGCTTCTCGCCACCGGCAAGGAGAGCCTGCTCAGCATCGGCGGCGGCGGCGCAGGCCCAGCAGCTGGAGGCGCTGGCGCAGCAGCTGGCGGAGACGCCCCAGAGGAGGAGAAGGCCGAGGAGGCAGAGGAGGAGGTTGATGTGGGCGGCGGCGGCCTGTTCGGCGGCGATGGCGGCGCGTACTAAGTGATTTAAGGAATGAATGAAAGAAAGAAGGAAAGTGGATGAAGCTCAGCTCAGCTTGCGGAGCGCGAGGAGGAGAGGTGGACCGGCGTCGCGGACGGGACGGGAGATGGTTGCGGCAGGCGTTTATTAGTTTGTGGGAGGCTGCGACTCTATAGTGTAGTTTCTCGTCGGCCTTGCGGTCTTTAAGGAACTCGAAATCTGATCTCGTCTACGAGCGCTTTGCTTCTTGACTTGTTTCTTTTTTTTTTCTCTTTTTATTTGAGCTTCCTTTTTGGCGTCTTTGATGATCCTCTTTTTTTCTTCTTCTGTCCCCGCTGTGTTGGCTTCTAATTCGTTCCAGCCCCGCACTCAATACATTGCGCCATCCTTTGTCTCTCGTTCAGGTGAGGGATTCGCTGCGCGCTGACCATCATCCTCCTCTTTCTCTTTTTTTTAATTCAACTTCTTGACCACTTTTCCTTCATAAAAACAGTTCTCTTCCGTCTTGGTCATCAAGTCGAGCTCATCAGCTCGGAACTCGACAGCCCTTCAACCACCAAAGCTCGCTCACCTCAAACGTCTCCAGCAACCAATGTTCAAACTCAACCATGTGCGAAACTCAACTAGCTAGAACATCAATCAAAGAAGAACAAACAAGCACAAACAACCAGACAAGAGCAATGAATGAATGAATGAATGAACCAACGCATGAATGAATCAATCAATACATGAATGGATGAATCAATGAAACAACGAAAGAATCAAATAAAGAGGTGGCAACCAAAATGACAACAACAGCAAAGCACCGAGGACGACCCCAACAGTAAGCCGATGAACCCGCAATAGTATCCAACTATCTGCAAATCTACAGACAGGACCGTGATGATCACATTCACATACCCAGATTATCCCAGATTACCCAGATACAGACACAGACTCACTACGAGAAGAAACACACAAAGTACGCAAACGCAGAAAAACGGAGAAAAACGCAGTCCGCAGAGAGAATATCGAAAAGAGAAAGGAGCGTTTTCCAGCGATAGATCTCTGCCGCGGCGGCGCCGAGAGCGAGTACAGAAGAGCAAGAAAGAAGAAGAAGAAGAAGAAGAAAAAGTGCAGAGAGATGACGACGCTGCGGCCGTTCACGGTGGACGACCTGTTCAAGTTCAACAACGTCAACCTGGACCCTCTCACGGAGACGTACAACCAGCCGTTCTACTTGCAGTACCTGGGGAAATGGCCCGAGTACTTTCAGGCCCAGGAGGCGCCGGACGGAAAGATCATGGGCTACGTGATGGGCAAGGCGGAAGGCAAAGGAGAGAACTGGCACGGCCACGTCACCGCGCTGACTGTGGCTCCTGAATATCGCCGTTTGGGACTGGCACGGAGGCTGATGAAGGACCTGGAAGCAGTGTCGGAGCACGTGCACAACGGCTACTTTGTGGACCTCTACGTGCGCATGTCCAACACACTGGCGATCACAATGTACAAAGCTTTTGGATACAGCGTGTATCGGCAGGTCATTGGGTACTATAGCGGCGGAGGTGGCGTGGCCAGCGAAGATGCATATGACATGAGGAAGGCGCTGCCCCGCGACGTGGACAAAAAGTCCATCATACCTTTGGAGCATCCAGTGTATCCTAGCGAGTGCGAGTGAAGCGAAAAGGGGAATGGAAGGTGTGGCGGAAGGGAGTTCTTCAAGTGCTGAAAAGACTCATCAAACACAGGAAAACGGGTAGATTGGAAACATTTTCTTTTTAAAAAGTATAATTAAAGATAAAATATAAAATAAGATAAAATAAAACAATAGTAAACCGTTGACTAAAAGCAACTACAATTTCGAGCCGGCCTTAAAGTCTTTGAAGGATCCGCCGCGCCCGGAGCCCGCCGCAAATTTGGCCGCCCCTTTCAAGCCGTCTTCCAGCACCGCGGACCCGTGCTTAAACTCGTTTAAAAGCGCGTGCTCCTCGCTCATGTTCCACTGCTCGTAAGCGGACAAACGATCGGATCGCATCGTCCCTTCTGGGAACGCAGCTATTTCTGCAGCCAGCTTCTCGGCTTCTTGGCGAGCGGTGCCCTTTGCAACCACACGATTTGCGAGGCCCATCCTCTCTGCCTCTGCAGCTCCCACCGGCCTACCCGTCAGCATCAAGTCCATTGCTCGCGAGTGGCCGATCAACCGAGGCAGGCGAATCGTTCCACCGTCAATCAATGGCACCCCCCATCGTCTGCAAAAGACTCCAAATATTGCGTCCTCCTCCACAACCCGGAGATCGGCCCAGCACGCCTGCAATCCCCTCGCATCACGTTAATATCGCATCGGTACACAGCATCGAAGAACTTTGTCTTGCCCTCCAATCCAATCCAATCCAATCCAATCTAATCCAAAAAGCTCGAGGCCGCAACACCTCGTATCCGAAACAGTTTTACTTGGCAAGGCTGTGAGACCAAAAAGTTCACTTGAGAGGCTTCAACTTACAAGTTCCAGACCCCCTGCCACAGCGTACCCGTCCACTGCAGCGATCACAGGCTTCGTTAAACGCATTCTGGTCGGTCCCATCGGTCCCATGCCGTCCGGTCGGACTCGGTTACTTGAGCCATCCCTTCTGGCAGCTGCCAGGAGATCCGCGCCTGCGCAAAACACTCCGTTCGCGCCGCAGAGTACTGCCACTTTAAGCTCTGGCGTTCTTTCAAACTTGCTGAAGGCATCATACAGCGCCGTGGCCGTGGCCAAGTCCACTGCATTCTTGCGCTCGGGTCTGTCAATGATCACTGTGAACACTGCTCCTCCATAGCTGATCTCGGTTCGCACGCCATTGAACGTGGCTTCCTCTTCGCCCATACTCGCAAGTTCTCACGTGTCTCCTGTGTCTCCTGTGTCTCCTTTGTCTCCTTGCGAAGATCTCGCACCAGTTCGCTGGCACTTTCCTTCTTTCTTAGCCTTAAAGACAAAGACAAAGGCGAAAGCGCGCTGGCCCTCTGTGCAGTGCCTGCGCTTGCCGCGTTATTTTGAGATGCACAGAAGGTGTGCACTTTGTGGAGAAATTTGCCGAACTTGAAGAGTGTCGGACAGAGCCCTATTGTCGGTTTATCATGGGTAGGTAATGTTCATGTGTGAATGAGAGGAGATTGAAAATAATAATCCAATCCGCCAGATCCCAGTGAACGGACTCCAGAGAATGTGTCGGCGGTATTCGACGGAGGAGATAATTTGAAGCAAGGTCTCCCCCAAAAAAGGACCCTTCGGACCTTGATGACGCAGAGTGTGTAGAGTGTGCAGGGCTCGAAGATGGTTTCAATTCAAACGAAACATATTGGTATTATTCTTCAGGGTTTGATCTTGGTTGTCTTTTCACTTTTCCCGAAGGGTTGTTAGGCTTCTGGATGCCAGCATTTGGGTCCTCATCTGAGTAGGTCGCGCTTGGCCTTGGGAATGAGATAGGATGGCAAAACAGAAGGCTCCGGCATGCCTTCCTTGCTGATACATATGGCGAGATGGTGCGCTACGATGAACTCGTCTCGATCCAGACGTTCGTCACGGTCAATATCGGCGAGCTCGAGGATTCGGGCAACCGTGGCCATGGAGAGTTTGGACTTCAGCAAGAACTCGCCCGCGTCCTTTCCACGCACATATTTGCTCCCGTTCTCGTCCACCGAGAGCTTTAGGAAAAACTTGTAACACAGCGAATACCTATCTTTGGTGATCTTCCACTGTTTGGGTGCAGCGTCGCTGGAGGAAGGAACGGACGCTTGCACCCCGGAAGATGACGGGGGATTTGTGGGCTGCATTTTGAAGGTTTCCGTAACATGATTCAAAAGAATAGCCCCAGGCTCCGTCTGCCGCGAGGGCGGCGGCGGAGCAAGCTCGCTCAAAGTTGGCTTTGCCGCCGTTGGGCTGCCGCGGACGAGCAAATCATCGGATATTACATATGGGTCAGCTGAAATGGTGCTCACTGGAGCGGGTGAGGGATTGGCGGCTTCAACATAACTCCGGGGAAATAGCCCCTGCTGGCCCTCCACATTCTCGCCAAACCACCAATCGTCAGGAACTGAGGTATTCAGCAACTTGACGTATTCCCCTGCGCGAAGGGACAGCTCCACCGAGTGAGCAGCATCAAAATCGTACAAGGCAACCACGTACTGAGAATCCCCATCCTCCGCCCCCGCCTCCGCCTCCACTTCCACCTGAGCGAGCTCTGTCTTGTTAATATCCTGGACGCCAATGTCCTTGCTTGGGCCATCCTCTCCAGAAAGTCCGCAAAAGGTTCCAGGAAAAAGCCCTGAAACAGTTCCACCGCCAGGCAGCGTCTTCTCGCCACGGTACCAATCATCGCTGATCCGCTCTAGCACCTTTATGCGCTCACCCTCCTGAAAGTCGAGCTCATCCTCTTCCACAGCATCGTAAGCATACAAGGAGGTCACGAACCAAGCATTTGATGACGAAGATGTCGATGTGCTTGCTGTATATGGCTGAGACAACAGCGGCGCATTCTTTGGCTCAGAAGTAGTCGTTTTGTGGTTGTTACCCATTGTCGGGCTGATGTAGTAACCCACAGCGGACGCCACGGGCTCACGAACTGGCGGGGGAACGTACCCGTCTCCCACGTCGAATATATTACTTGCCTCCGTGATTAGACATTTCATAAGATTCGTCATTGCCTCCGCCTGGCGAATCATGGTCGTCGAGTCCAAGACTCCCTCGCTCTCCGGCGGACTGAATAGAATTGCACTGAAGGAGTGCGCAAGACGGACCGAGTCCGTGGAGCAGTCCCTTAGTAGTAAGCAGATGTCGCGGAGAATCTCAAAATTTTTATGCGGCAAGTCGTTCGCGGCTTGTTTGCAGATGGTTTGCACATCAAGATTGTTAAAGTCCCTCGTAACGAGTACCTGCGCCAGGTGCTGCGGAATCAAAGGGTTCTTCATCTCCTTCAAGAACAACTTGAGGACGTTCGCCCAGACATGCACGTCATAACTGGCAAGCACAGGATCGGGGTTCGACATGTGGCTGCACAGAGTTGTGGCGGCCATCTTGTTCGTTGCACGAGCTGCTTGCGGATCCATGGCCGTGTCCCTGCTCTTTTTCAAGAAGAGATTATCCTCTGTCAACGCATCTTCTTGCCTCAATCGCCCCACCACGACAGGCAACAGCCCAAAGATCCTGCTTTCCTCTTCCGGATTGAGCTCGAGCTCTCTATTTGCAGGCTTCGGGGCATATCCGGCACCAGACAAGGACCCCGATCCTTCGCCCTTCTTCAAGCTCTTCGAGCTGCGCTTCCGCTGAAAGATCTTCATTTCCCAATCTACCAGTCTACCAATCTATCAATCTGCACCGCAAATCCTAGCTATCTCCTCGCTCTGCCTTTGTCCTCCTCCCTTCCCGATGATGGATGCAATTATCAAGCCAAACTTCCCCAGCAGCCCGCACTTCCCACACCTGGCGTGGCGTTTCTGTCTAAGAAACTGTCCTCGCAGGCCAAACTTGGCAGTCGCCGGAGAAATAGTTGCGAAAGACAGAATCGGAAAATCGCCGACCTTTGCAACGTAATAATGCAAATGCCTCCTTCTCCTCCTTCTCCTCTGCGCTTTGCGCTTTGATTCTTGATCCGTTCCCGCTAAAGCTCGCAGTCAAATTTGCCGACAACGCCACTGGATATAACGCCGTCGGCAATATTGGTTTCGCCGACAGTCCCCGGCGCGGACCCAGCTCGCTCCAATCTCCTTCCTTGCTTCCTTCCAGGGGCAGCCAAATCGTGCCAGGCGCACATTAATCCATCTACCTCTATTCGTATACTCAGTTACTCAAAATTAAACACCCCCTCCCAAGAGCCCAGAGAACAGCTCCTTGTTCTCCGTTTTGCGTAGGCGCCACATAGCGGAGTGTAAGGCCGAGGTCATGAGCGTTGGCGAGGTAGGTCCAAGGAGCATGATCACCTTGCGCTACCAGAAACGAGTAGGTGAGCGTAGTGATGGGCGATAAGGTGGGGTAGGTATTAATTAGCAGTAAGGATGATGTGAATGGAGTAACAGTGTACTATTACTTGTTGTAAGATGAAGATGGGTTTTCATCAAGATTGATTTCTGAGTTGAGCGTGACTGACTAATTTGATGGATTTGATTTCAAAGTCGATTGATTGAATTTTGTCCATGAATGATGGATAGATACCAATGATTGATGGATAGATTTCTAGATCAATGATTGATTTCAAATTGATAAATTTCACGGGTTTTCAACAATCCACAGTGCGATTTGCGAGGATAGACATTTATTTTCCGGCAGACATGCCCAGGCCAGGATTGCATTAATGGAACCCTCTAGAATAGCGCTATGCCGTGGCCCCCGTGCGCTGCTGGCTCGTTGGAAAAAGTGTCCTCGGTGAATTGAGGTGTCTGTGGGAAGCTTCGGAGAGTGAGTACCAGGCGTGGTGTACTCGCGCACAGCGCGATTTGGTGCAACTGCTATTGTTATCGGTGGCCGTTTTTTTAACAGTGTCCGCGATGGTCGTAAGTTGGCGCGAATGGGCTTGAGGGAATGCGTTATCGGATGGGAAGGGACCGGTTGCAGAGAGCGTTGGACGGTTTCTTTGCTGGAGTGCAAGTTGAAAAGGCGAATGAATGCTGACGAGCGGCAGTCATTGAAAGACATCCGTGAAGCGCGTGAGCTTTTTGGACCTGGAAACGTTTTCGTGCGTGTTCGATCATATTGTGGGCTGGTCCGGGGACAGGTCTGCGGACGCCGTGAGCGGTCTGGTGAGGTCGTTTTATCAGTTTGCAGGAGAAATTGACGAAGGCGGTGAGTTTGCGAGGGTGATGCATGAACTTGATCTCCGCGTGACCCTGACTCCTGCAGACGACTAGAGATATCCAAGGTGAAGTTTTCCTCTGTCCATGACTCGAAACCTAATCGACACAACAGAAGTAGGAGCAGAACCGGACCTGTTTTGGGGACTTCGAAAAAGGTGCGTCTTTCCATCAGCGCTTGTTGCCGATGAGATGTTGCGGACAACTGACCATTTCACGCTATCTTTGTTACAGACCCACGGCAACGAAGAAATTTATTTGCAATGTAAACGGGGAGCAACGTCTCTTGTGGTCGTCTTTGTACAATGTGCGCCAGCTGAAGGGGCTTCAGAGGCAATTCACACATATTTGGAGTAAGTCTCCGCGCGAACGTACAATCGAAATTGTGCCTGGCGACACCACTAATACCTCTTTTGCTCCTCTCTCTCGATCATCCAAGGGCACTAGACAAGGCCCATCAGGAGTTCACCTCCTCAGGACAAGACGTACGTGTTTTGTTTTGTTTTTCCTGTGAAGGCAAGCCACCTCTCGAATGACTCTAACCTCCGATTTCGCCGCTCTCGAATAGCTCAACAAGCTAGTCAAGGACACGACTGCTAAATATTTTGGCGGTCTGCCTGATGTTGCGGAGTCAGCCGTGAGCCTTCAGGTGGAATGAACAACTTGTTATTACTTGGGCACCGAAAAGCTGTACTTTAATTATTTGGCTCCATGCCGCCGCAAAGTTGTGCCGCGGCTAGTGTCATCTTGGTGACCATTAAGCTTGTGTGTATGTGTGTGGCGTTGTTGTCGTGCCGGAGGAGCCGGAGGGGGAAAGACTTGGCCTAGCCCGGACAAACAAGGTAAAGAATGAGGGGTATATCAGCCAGTTCAATCTCCTCGAACGGAAAATGGATAATAATGTAATTTTTAACGTCTCAGAGTCAATGCCCCAAAACAGACTTACGATGATGCACTTTTTCCCAGATATATCGAGAAGAACAAAATTACCGGCTCATTCATTTCATAAATGTTATTCGAAACTAGAAGGCGGAATTAGGCCGCCACCGGGTTGATGACGGACGCAATTTCTTCATCAAGCTCTGTCCACGATTGCGGGAACAAATTGCCTGAAATGATGCGTTTCGCCATGTCCAGCTTTGGCTCCTTGTGGAGCGGGTTGTTGCAAAGGTCAATGGTCTTGGCGTTGGGCTTGGACTCGTCACTGCACCAGGACTCGCACCACAGCCACTCTTGCGGAAGAGAAAATATTGGAACCATATGTTGCTCGTAATTGGGCAAGTCCTGATCCAAATTGGAGAGTGAATTTGGGTCCCGACTCAATTGATCATACGTTGCTCTTAATCGGTCGCCGACCATCTTGTGCCGGAACACCTTCAGGTCCACCACGTAAAGCGCAGAGATATGATAGGGCTTTCCTCTCAGATGGCTCACCCAGTATGAACCTGGGGCGTCCCAGAAGCGGAAGCCCGCAGTCTCCTTTCTTGACTTACAAAATGGAGTGTACGCATATGGCTTTCCTTCCAAGTCCATGTCCCACAATTCTCGCAAGTCAGCTCGCACGACTTGGTCAGCATCAACGTAAATTACCTTTGGCACGTCCAGCGGGAAGAGTACATCTAAAAAGAGGATCTTGTAGCCCCAGATAATTCTCTGCTTCTCCGTCTGCCGACGTAGCCAGTGGGGCCACTTGTACGTGACGAGAGCATATTGGAAGCCATAATGTTTAGCCAAGACTGGAATGGTCTTTCGAAACTCTGGGGACAAGAAGTTCTCCAACAGCCAGAATTTGACCGGATTATTCGTTCTCTTTGTCACGCTGACCATCATTATGCGCAGGAATCGCTCATACAAAGCTCCGGTAGCAAGTGAGAACACATGAATCGTCTCGTTGCTACCTTTCAACTTTGCAACAGCATCATCTGGTTTGGCTGAAGAAGATTCCAAAGACACAGCAGATTCGGATGCCCCTTCACCGACAAATATTTCCTTGACTCTTTGAAACATGCCGTTTAGAAAACCACCAACCGAATCCTGTGCCGTTCCAGAGAGGCCGTTTTGTTTATTCCTTTTCGCTGACTCCGTCTGCTTGCCACCGTCCGGCTCCTCCAAACTCTCCAGCAGCTTCTCCTTCTCCATTCCAGGCCGCCGTCTGACAATTACCTGTTCTACTTGTCCAGCAAAATCCCTAATCAGCACTTCTTTGTGGTGAACCATGTTCTTCGGATCGGTATCCTTAGACGACGATCGAATGCGGCGGGCAGACATCCACGTTGAGCCTTGAGCGGAGGACGATGAAGCCGAGTCGATGGTGAAGATGTCCCTGCTTCTACCAGGCGCAATTTCGAGGCCCCAAACGCCAGGCCCTGCCTGGAGCTGCATGTAACCAAGGTTTTTCATGACCAAAGTATCCGAAATTACCGTTCGAACGCCACTCGCCAGGGTATCGTTCCCGCCGCCATCATCATCTCCACTGCTTGAGACAAGTTCCAATTGAAGGCCCTGAGGCGCAACATTCTTGGTAATATCAATACAGTGGCCGGTCACAAGCAGTGACTTGAGCAGAAATCGCACCGACTTGAGGCCCTTTTCGCGTCCCAGCATAATATTGTCCGTGTCCAGACCATCAGTATCAAGCGCATAAATGATCCAGGGCTCTGGGGTCGAAATTTTCAACGTCAATAGCTGCTCTTGGGGAAGCTTTGTAAATAAGGCTTGCGGGAAAACGCTTGCTTCGTCGGTGTGAGCAACAAACTGGAAGAAGCTCGATATCGGGAACTTGGAGATGGAAGGATTGGGTACCAGGCATACCTTTATGGTTGCTCCAAGCCTGTCTCGCAAAAGTTTTAGCACCGCGACAACCCGCGGAGAGGACTCGGATAGGGGGTCTAGAATCGCATTGACCTGTAATTGTGGTCCGCTACTTGAGACGCCCAGGTCCGCGGGGTTCGATTTCAAGACAAGATCAGGAAACTTGGCTTCAAAAGAAGCCGAATCAACAGCGTCTCTGCCGACCACGGCATACTTGCCAATCAAGGACGAGATGGCGAGAACATATTCAGGGTCGACTTTGTTCATCAAGTTGCTGGACTGCAATACTTCCTTGAGAAAGTCAGCGCGCAACTCACGTTCGTGCATCACTAGCAAGTTGTAGTCTTGCTCGTCCATGCGCGTTCCCGGGGCAAGCTCCAAGATGCGACCATTGCACAGCACGATGGCGGCCCCTGAATCGACGTCCGCACCTGCGTTTCTTTGGCCAAGGAGGTTCGCAACGGCGCTCGCGACCTTGGAAACACCTTTGCTAAGATCGGTACCTTCGAGGGTCTCCGGCACATTTGAGAGCAACGAGAGTAAGTCCTCAAGCTTTGTCTCCGGCTCGAATGCTGCGCTCCAGAACTTGCCGGCCTTCGTCAAATCAGGAGAATCGCGCGAAGGAAGAATTGCCATGCGGACATTCTTCGGGCTTGACAAACCAAACGCGAGGAAACCTGGCGCGAACTCCTTCAAGGCTGCAATGCTGTCGGTCAAGAGCCAAATCGTAATCGGAATATTGTCTTTCCGGTCGCTCGCTGTGTCCAAAAGGTAGGGCGCGTCCGGAACTGCTTCCTGCGGTACAATGACAAATTCCGATTGGACAGTTTCTTTCAACACCTCGTCATTCACACGTGGAATCGCTTCGGATTTGGAGAGAATGAACTTGAAGAGGTCGGTCTTGATGGTGATAGCCTTAAAGTGCACCATAAGCGAAATGACGCGCTGCTCTGTAAAGACGAGCTGGGACACCTCGGTTTCAAATGTCTCTAGTCCAGGACGGTACAAACCGTTAACTGACCATGAAGGTACTTGAATGCCTTTTGAGCGAACGTACTGCTCCATTTTTTCAACGGTAGATGCGGTCTTTTCGGATGCGATGGAATCCTTGGCAAAGGTGGCGTATTCTTGCGTAGACAAGCGTTTGCTTTCAGAGACTGACTGCGCGCACGACACTGTAAAAAGGCTCGCCGCGATGTCGAGGGTGGTCTGCTCTGCCTTGGTCCGTGAGAGAGTGGTGAGAACCTGTAGGGCAACATCTCTTCCACACGACGAGACGGCGGCGAGGAAGAGGCCAACAAAGCACTTACTGCCGCACTTCCCGTCAGTTTCTGGGTCTGCGCCTTCAGCGGAGGCAAAAACTATGCCAAAACGAATCGGGGCTCCAGTTTCGATGATGCTGAATATTTTTCGCAACATGGCTCGGTCCGTGTCCGACATCGGATCAAGCACGAGGATCGCCGTATAAAGATTCTTTCGCACGGGAATGAGCTGGTATGACGGCTGGAGCAGTCTCTCAACCGAAGCGGGCCACTGCGAATACTTGCTATCTTTCTCGATATTGTTCAAAAAGATGACCGCACCCTTTGCCCCAGTGCGATAGTCCACTCTCTTCCCCATGCTCTTGAGGATGGCTACCAACTGGGTTTCGCGAGTCGAAGCTTCGGGTTTACCGCTCGCCATGGCGGCTGATGTCTGTTCCACAAGGGAAAGGGTTGATTTGGCCCCTGGGGAGACGATTTGCTCAATCTGCGAAATGAGTTCCACCTCGTTCCGGATGGTCTCCATCAGACTAAAAATGTTAAACGACTCGCTGGTGGGATCGAACGAGATGCCATTCAAGCTCAGCGTCTCTCCCGTCGTCGCAAACTGTTCCCTGGCCTCTTTCACCGTCTCAGCGAACATGGGGTCAGGCTTGACCTTCAGCAAGCTTCTCGCGCGAAGGGGAAAGCTGTTCACCAGATCCCCCCACGTGCCGAGCGGGTCTGCACCGGAAAGCACCTTCCACGCCGCGTTAATGCCCAAGCTCGCCATCTCCCAGACCTTCATTTGTTGCACCTCGCCCGCCCTCACACCTTCCGCGGCCTCCTCGGCGAGCTCGCTACGGAGCTTCATCAGACCATCTTTCGCGTCTGGGACCTGGTTAGCCAGCTTTTCAAAGTTGACGCCACCGACAGGCTCTGACAGACTGTCCGGCACGAGCTCCGCATCATCGCCAGGCTCCTCAGCTTCGCCAGCCTTTCCTTTGGAATCGTCCACGGTGATATACTCCATGTTCTTCACGTCCAGGTGGACGCCATAGCCCTGCAGTCTGGCAAAGCCATCGGCCAGCTCCGAGTCCGCTCCGAAAAAGTGCCGCACGACGTACACGACTTGCGCAGCCCCTTCCTGCTGCTGCTCTCTGAGCATGCGCTCCGCTGCTTCATGCATCTCGTGAAAGCTCTGTGTCCCCAGCACGCCGTACAGCACCACCACCACCACGGCCGCCGCGCGCCTGCTCGACTCCGTCGCGGACTCGGGGTGTACGTGGTCCGTCTCCAGCACGCGCAGCAGGTCATCCGCCGCGGCCTCGCACTCCTCGTCCTGCGCGGCGCGCGCAGCCCACTCCTCGCGCACGGCGTTCCGCAGCTCCTCCGGCGACACTGCCATCCGCGTGCCCGCGTGTCCCGCGGAACCTGCGCCAGCGGCCTCCCGCCGTCCCACGATCGCCCACGCCTCAGCCGCGGCGCCTTCCTCCCCCAGCGCTCCGCGCGCGCGCAGCGCCTGCAGCGCGCGAAGGCCCATCTGCCTCTGCTGCTCCACCGCCGGCAGGTGCGCGCGCATCTCCACGGCCGTGCGCGCCAGCCGTCCTCGCAGCGCGTCGCCCTCCCCCAACACCGCGCTCACCAGCCGCGCCGCGGCGTCCAAGGCCTCGGCCGCGTCGTTCACCCACATCTTCCCCGCGCCGCCCCGTTCCTCCGCGGCCTGCGCGGACTCCGCGGACTCCGCGCCCACCAGCCGCGCGAAAGGCCAGAACGCGCGCGCGCCCACCGCCTCGCTCGCCTCCAGCAGCGCCGCATGCCGGTGCTCGGGCCATGCCGTCTCCAGCGACACGGACAGACCCGCGCTGCTCCGCGCTCCCGCGCGTTTGGGGTCTGCTGCCACCCCGCCGAACACCGCCGCCGCCAGCACCGCCAGCAGCGCTAGCGCAGACTTAGCGCGCATCACGTATGGATAGGATTTTGAATAGCGCGGCTAACGGTCCGCGGGGTATGCCTCCCTGTTCTGCGGTCGTTGCGCTCGTTGCAAACTTTGGATCAAGTTGGTGAGTTACGAGTAGTTTTCACTGTTGTTACAGATTGCCCAAGAAAACTATGGAAGTGGCGTCAATGATCGTCAATGGTGAAGAATGAAGGGAGTTATTCTTCCTTGCCAAAGTCAAGAGGAATACAGAGGTGGAATTGAGCGCGGAACATACCGCCTACAGATGGGCCAACTGGACCGAAGCTGTACGCTTCCTGCGCCCCGAATTCCCCGAATCCGAGTCATTTCGATCTTTTTTTGCGCAAAGTCGTAGTCTTCCTACGCTTAGTGGTGGTAGAGGCAGTCTTTCCGGGGAGGTGCGGCGAACGGTATGGGTTGTCATGGCTTTCCTTATAAACTAGTGCAACACATACATAGAAAAAAATTGGCCCGTGAAATCCCGTGAATACGTGAACAGGTTTTCAAATGATCATGGTGGGGGTGCGGATTGCTGTTGGCGACGATGATGAAACCAAGACTTCATTTCATGAGTCGCAGTGACAGCGATGATACGCTCTATTGCACCAAGAGTCGCAAGGCCATTGTAGCCCCACATTCTATGTGACGCTTTCCTGTTCTCCGAGTAGATGCGGCCAACGTCGTCATCTGGTTTTGTCAAAGCGCGAATTGGGAAAAGAATGGTGAATTTGGTGCTCTTCACGGAGATATTCACTTGCACGTCCTTCATCAGCTTCCAGTGCATCTATGCTTTCATCAGTGGCATTGTAAGGCAGAGCATCCGAGACCAGCAGCACTGCGATTAGCGGGTAGCGCTCGATAATCCCGGCAATCTCTGTCCTTGTCGGCCCGAGGAACTTGGCGATACCCGAATTGGTCACAGGTCCTGATAAAGCTTGCTCTCGCGGAGCGAGTACTTCCTCCAGGCTCAGTACGAGCAATTGGAGACCAAGAGGAAACTTTGCACGATCAATACCACACGTCTCGTAGTCATTGGCTGCAGGGGTTGTTCGCGAGATGAGAGACACTGTGTTCAACTCTTGAATTTGTTTAAACCTCATCTGAAATGGCGGAGCAGGATTCGCGTGTGCACTCGTTGAGCATCGGCTCTGGAGAAAACTTGACACATGAGATTTTCGATGGAGTATTCCTGCGCATCGCGTCGTCCCACCAGAGGGGTCCAATCATTGAGATGGAACAAGCATTGCGGGAGATGAAAAACTCCACGGAGAGGAGAGCATGACGCGTTTCTGCAGTTCTTCGTCCGGGCCATACAACGTGTAGTTGATAAAGAGCTCGCGCACGCGGAAATCGATACCCATAAACCAGCCGATTTTGCGTATAATCCAATAGGAATCATCTGCCTCGGTGTCTTTCGTCCTGCCAGTGGCCGTTGTTTCACCCTGAACAGTTTTCCAAAGTTTGTGATCCTCGCGATAGATTCCGCTCTCAACGCTAAAATTATCCGCGGTTCTTTAAAAGGCAACCTTCTGTGTGCCCAGTCAAGACAACGAGAGCCTCATTGCTTGGTGCTTTACCTAAGGTTCATATTGAGAATATCGCCCGAAGTTACCTTCGGCCTCCGACGTTGGTCAACGGCAAACATCTGCCACCGCTGAATTTTAAGTCATTTTAAGTCATTTCTGCGCAACGAGTTAGGCGAAGAATCGGCAAAGAAACTTAATTCAGCGGTGAAGACGGTCATGCAATACATCAAAGCAGGAGTGAAAGAGCCTTCGTCCGTGGACGATTCTGAGCCGCCAGAGCACACCCGTGTGGAAGATATGGCGGAAGAATGAGTCCTTATTTGCAAGAGGACTACTATGCGGACATGGCTGGGAGATTCCACCTCGACTCTTATTGGCGGCTCATGGTCTTCAAAGCCTTCACAGGCACGAGACGGGTTTCCCCTTGCTGGTCAGTCTGCGTTTGCTTCCTCGCGCGCTTGCGCGGCCAGCATGACGAAGTGCACTTGGCCACGACGGACTCCGGCAAGGCACCGACGGCCTCGACCACCTCGGATAATGGGAAGGAGTTGCTGAAGGCCAGGACGACGGCATCGAATGAGTATCACGGCAAGTACTGCCTTTCAGACATGGACTGCACCGACCGGATACATGCTCCCGAGCATGCGTGTTTACGAAAACGACTCGGGTCGCTGGAGCGCAACGTCAGCAAGGCAGTCATTCCACTCTCCGTCATCGCAAGCGTCATCATGATGGTCATTGGATTCGCCGGCAACAAGAGGTCTACATCACCTCCGCGGACACGGTTTACCTCGTGTCCACTGGCATGGGCTCCGGGGCATTCATACTGGTGATGTTCTCGTAGGGGAGGAGGGCTCACATGAGCAAATGATTTTTATTTTTTATTCTAAATTAAAGTGAATT
>BLSF01000114.1:0-61550 GCA_012862575.1 Parietichytrium sp. I65-24A | reverse complement strand
ATTACGGTTCCTCAAGTGACATTGAGGAGGAGGAGGAGGAAAGCGACGATACCAAGATGGACGTGTCGGAGGCATGCAACGGATGGACATGCGAGCAAGAGTGCCCAACAAAGTGCTTTCGCTCGCGAGAATGCATGGCATTCGTTCAGGGAGAGTGTGGCAAATGCTCGGATGTAGCTCTTTGCACCGCAAACTAAGAAGAAAATCGCAAAACGTGACTGCACTAAACAATTTTTGAAGACCCACTTTCCATTCTATCTATTTTTTCAGGTCCAGGAGTTCTGGCTCAAGTGCCTTTGAGGCCCTGGATTCTACTTCGCATGTCTAGTTGCCCCCTTTTGCAAATGACATATGCGTTCTTGTACAGCTGCACGCCCTGTTAGCCACCCTTCACCGCGCCGATGGAACTCAGGGCCTCACACGAAACAACTTACTTGGCACTCCTCCACCTCCCGCACGCACTCTTGCATAGATTTGCCACTCTTGACGCACTCGCTTTCTTTCAGACACCGCTTGAGGGTGTCCGCAGCGTCCTGGCACGACCTCGAGTTGCCTCCCATGTCTCCGGGTCAGATCGCCGCAGCTACTCTTCGCACCTTGGCAGGCCAGGCGGCGAAACGATTCTACCTTGTTAATTCCACCCTCCCTCTCGGTCTCTTCTGTCTCTCGTTATTGTCTCGCTCGGGAAAAGGGACGGCGATTTGGGTAAGCTTGTAGTACCACTCTTGTATACTGTATACTCGTGCACAGTACGAGTCGAAGGATCGGCGAGGTTTCGCATGTGAAAACGTTCTCGTAGATTCACAGTGCGTCAAACCTTGGCGTGGATTGTAGCGACACGAAAGGAAGGAGCGTGCAAGTCCGTTTTTCATTATGTACATATATAAGCGCGAAAGGCAAACGCACTTCAAGTGAGCCCGGCATTGTCCATGAGCAAAGCAGAGGCAGCCATGGCGTAGTCGGTGTCATCGTTTTTATAGTCGTCTTGATCAAACTTGGTGTAAAGATAAGGCTGGCCGTCCTCGTTTTGCAATTCTTTGACGCTTCTGCGCTCCGGCAGCGCTATTTCAGGATTTATTGTGTCTGAGTCGCTAAGGATCTCCTCATCAGAGGCACTCTTGATACCGAGCTTCTCCATTACCTCTTTAATGGAGAGCATCACTTCAGACTGGATATCCGCAAACGGCTTATTGTGGCGCTCGTCTCCCGAGATGTGTGTCCACACCAGAAGCTCAAACATATTCTCGAGCACAACAAAGAAGTCTCCTCCATGGCTTTCCGCGCCAGAGGTCGTGTTGCTACGGAACTTGTTGCTCGGATGGGCAACCAGGGAAGGGTGCAGCATTCGCAGGGCGTGCTCGAGCTCGGTGATCAACGATCTGATTTGATCCGCTTTTGTGTTACGGCTGACCTGCACGCGGACCTCAAGCAAGCGCGCTTTCCTGCGCGATAAGTTAGCCACAGGCTGCTCCAAGACCTTAGAATTGGGGATGTAGACCACTGAGTTATCGGCGCGTTGTAAAATAGTGGTGCGCAGCGTGATCCCTTTGACCACCCCTTCGGTGCCAATGATACGAACAGTATCATTGAGCGTGTATTTGTTGTCAAAGAAGACGAGCAATCCGCCCATCAGATTTCTTATCCATGGTTGAGCAGCGAAAACAATGGACAGAGTGAACAGCGTGCCGCTTTTGAAGAAAGAAACCACCGGGACATTGTTGCTTTGCAAAGCAAGAATGAATATGAAAATAAACGCCAGGTACTTTATGACGCGCAAGAATTCGGCGATGGCGTGGCTTTTCACCTCGGCAACCTCCTCTGGACTCCGCGTCACATCGTCTTTGGGCGCAAAGCTAGCTGCCTGCCCGATCTTTGATGAAAACTGCGGGTTGCTACCAGCCTCCTTTCCGTCATCCTCATCATCCATGGCGCCAAGCAACTGGTCAAATTCCCTTGGATCATCCCCACCCTTGTTTATCGTATTATCCTTAATGCGCATCGCCCGTCGCTGAATATAGTCCACAATGATCATTGTGGAGCAATTGAATGCAACGTTCACCCATGGAAAAAGGATGAGGAAAAATGGTATGCTGAAAAAGTACCTCATCACGTTGTACACGTTCGATGGGAGTTGTAAAGTCTTGAAGCCGGCCCAGATCAAACCCCACCACAATAGATTTGTGGTCCAATACAACATAGTCTTCTTAACAATGTTCGTCCATTCTGATTTCCCGTATCCATTGAGCACGAGCCCCAATATGGCCACGAGCAGGTCCACAATTTTACTACTCAGCGCAGCCAGCAGCCATATCACCACAGAGATAATCAGCCACGGATACGGGATGCCCCACAGCAGGCAAATGCTCGGCGGTTCTGAGGGACACGAACAGTAGTCGCTCGCAGACCATTCCGACGGACAGTCGCTCATCCCCTCTCCCCTCTCCTCTCTTCACGCCACTCCCCTCACTTGCCCACTCGTAGAGGAAGGTGTCACTATGACTATATGATGATTAATGTCCTCCTTAAAGAGCGGGACTCGCCAGCGAGTACACTTCCACTCTCGGCCGCGGACACTTGTACGCGTACTCGCTCACACTACCTACACGTACCGGTACATACATATACACTCTTGAGATCCCAGGAACAAAGAGAACATCTATTGTTCGCGAGCAGCTCTAGGTTCGCCCGGCTGCTTACACTCCACGTAGTCACTGCTAACCAGCCAGGAGGGGCGCTACCAGTTTCGTGTGGTCTTTTGATAACCATGGTCATTCACCTGCATAGTGCAGGTAAATGCGGTAGAAGTGGATAGATGGAATGGTTAGTAAGCTTTGTTTGGTGCATTCGGGTCCCTGGGAGACAGAGGGGTACTCAGTGCGCGCAGCGGAACTCGCGGAACACGCGGAACACGCGGAACATGCTGTCGCGCTCTCTCCTTCCGCGCGGCCGGTTCTTGCGCCGGTTCTTCTCCACAGAACCGGCCGCCGCGCGGCGCGTGCGTGTGTGGGGCGCTCTGCAGGCTGCGCGCGCACCTGTCCCCTCGTGCGCGGACACTTTTAAAAGCGTCCCACCGGGCGCCTCCCGGGACGACGAGTGGTCCTCGGCGCTCGCGGGCGTGCTCGCGGACGGGCGCGTGGTGGACGTGCACCGCGCGCGCGAGCTGGCGGCTAGCGGAACGGTAGTGCGACCGGTAGGGTTCGGGTCCGCGGAGGGCTGCGAGGTGTTCTGGCACTCCTCCGCGCACGTCCTCGGGTACGCGCTGGAAACGGAATTTGGCGCGGACCAGGCGTGGCTGTGCGACGGACCGGCAGTGGAGGCGCAGCTGAGCGAGGACGGCGTGGTTGGGCCAGGATCGGGGGGTTTCTTCTACGATGTGGAGTTCAAAGATAAGAGCATGAAGGTGACGCCGCAAAAGTTCAAGGCACTGCTGAAGCATATGGTGAAGATGATGCGCGGCGCGCACCCTTTTGAAAGACTGGAGCTGTCCGAGGAGGAGGCGCGAGAGTTGTTTGCGGACAACCCGCGGAAATTGGAGATGATTGACAAGCTGACGGCGAATGCCGAGGCCAAAAATGCAAGAGAGGAGCTGGTTTTGACCGCGTACAAATGCGGGGACTTTGTGGACCTTTGTCGCGGCCCGCACGTGCCCAACACCAGCGTCCTCAATAAGGGCATGAAGATCCTGGACGCAAAGACTGTGCAGAATGGTGAGCAGGAACGCGTGTATGGAATCAATTTCCCTGAGCAGACCCTGCTTAAAGACTGGTTGGCCAGGACCGAAGAAGCTGCAAAGCGCGATCACCGCAAAGTAGGCAAGCACCAACAGCTCTTTATGTTTCACAAGCTTAGCCCAGGCAGCGCGTTTATGCTTCCGCACGGCACAGTCGTGTACAACCGCCTTCTCACCATGCTCCGTGACCAGTATGCCCTTCGAGGCTATGACGAGGTCATGACTCCGCTCATCTATTCCTCCGAGCTTTGGAATCAGAGCGGCCATTCCGACAATTACAAGGAGAATATGTATAAGGTTTCCAGCCACCATGTTCCCGCGGATAATGGCGAGCAGAACGAGCACAACCATGGCGCGTGCCACCCGATCAACGCAGAGGGTGAAAAGAGCGAGGAGGAGATGGGCCTTAAGCCGATGAATTGCCCGGGCCACTGTCTCGTGTTCTCACATTCGCTCAAGTCTTTCCGCGACTTACCAGTTCGCCTGGCCGATTTCTCCGCGCTTCATCGCAACGAGGCGTCTGGGGCCCTTGGGGGGATGACACGACTCCGAAGATTTCACCAAGATGATGCCCATATTTTCTGCACTCGTGACCAGATGCACCAAGAGCTACTTGACTGCATCGAGTTCGTTCGTTATGTGTACGAAACGCTGTTTCAATTCAAGTTCAAAATGTGTCTGTCCACACGCCCTGAGGAGAAGTCTATTGGGAGGGACGAAGATTGGGCACACGCAGAAGAAACTTTGAAGAATGTTCTCAACGCTACGGGACTCTCGTGGCGCCTCGACCCAGGCGAAGGTGCATTCTACGGTCCAAAAATTGACATATCTGTCACTGATGCACTCGGTCGGCAGCATCAATGCGCCACCATTCAGTTAGACTTTCAACTGCCGGAGCGATTCGATTTAGAGTTCACCAGCTCAGGTGGCGAACGCAATCGCCCTGTAATGATTCATCGTGCCGTACTGGGCTCCTTGGAGCGATTCTTAGCGATTCTGATCGAACACACGAATGGTAAACTTCCATTCTGGCTCAGTCCCCGTCAAATCATGATCATTCCTGTTGCCGATGCCCACGAAGCGTACGCAAACGAGCTTGCTGCAAAGCTCCGCGATTGCTGCTGCAAGCAAGACGAAGAAAACCCGGCTCAACCCGTCAACTTTCTCAACAATGTTGCAGCTGCGGGACTCTGTGTCCAGGTCGATGCGGGTAATGAGACATTGTCAAAGCGTGTTCGAAATGCTCAGCAAGCTCCATTTTCTGCGATTTTGATCGTGGGTGATGAAGAGGTCAAGAATAACAGCGTTGCTGTTCGCTCGAACGATGGCTCCGTAAATACGTCATTTCCATTAGACGAGTTCTTGAGTCGCTGCTCAAAAAGTATTTCAGGTAGACTGAACGAGGTATTCCCAGGCGGCTCCGCATAGAGTTGCCTGATCTTTAAATTAGCGTTGAGGTGCGGCATTGTTTTGCTGGAGTCTGTCTCTGGCGACGGGCCGTCCTTGAAATTGAGAGCACCTCTCATGATGTTAGAATGGAATGTTGACAATGATGAAGAGTGTTAATTTGAGTGAAGCGTGTTCATTGGTTTTTCTTTTTAAGGTTGGCTCCTCCTTCTTTAAGTGGCGAGCAACACAAGCTGTCGCTTTTAACCCTTATTGAAGTTGCCAAGAATAATGTTTTGGTACGAAGTGAGACGAAAGAGTGCAATCTTCAAAAGCAAACACAAGTTGGGCGCGTGATGACACACCCTACAGAATGTCAAGGTCCCCGGTCTATGTGGGACACTTGAACGAAATAAAAAACACAAGTGCAGTTTTGCAGCAGCAATCCAGGTTCTCATAGCATTCACAGCTCTGAGCCCTCTTTCACGCCCGAAGAAATTACTCCGCCGCAGCAGCAGGAGCAGCATCGGCAGGAACAGCGACTTCGACAGGCTGCTCTTTTCTCGCGCTGCCGTCGCCGCGAGCGCTTGCGGTCTGGTCCTTCTTCAGTTGCTCCTTAAACTTCTCGCGGTCCTGCTTCCACTTTGGAACCTCCCCATCACTTCCGGTGGAGGTCGAAGAGCCTCCGGTTGGAAGTGGTGGCTTCTTGTCGTCTTTGTTCTGCTTGCCCTTGCACACGCTCTCGTGCTTCTCGATGCGATCGGAGTTGAATTTGCGTTCGCATTTGCTGCATGCGACGCGCTTGTCGTCACCTTCCTCGGATTCATCAGACCTGTAGGTGAGAATATCGTTTGAGCCTGGGTTCTTTTGGAGCTCCGCGAGGCACTTCTCGAGTGGTACGTTGTCCTCTAGGCAGCTCTTGAGAACTTGCCTGAGTCTCTTGCACTCTGCTTTTGCCGTCTCGCCGCGAGGAGTGTCTTCGCATCCCTCCTTAGCTGCCTCAGCCTTGAGCAGCTCAAGCTTCTCCTTGAGCGCGTTTACAACCTGCTCGCGGCTCACGGTCTCTTCTCCAACATTCACAGATGCAGTAGCTCCCATTTTTCTTTGCTTCAAGTATCAGTCAGGTGGCAGTGCTCACGCGCTATCGTGTATTGCTCGGTGGCTTGTTTTGGGTCTGATGATGTTTGCTCTTTTCTCGAACTGGGTTGACGACAGCCTCTCGAATACAACTCCTTACATACAGTCAGGCTGATAGGCTGGGCGTCTCAGTATCTATCATGACGAGCCGTTGACTTTGACCTGGACTCGGTTTCGGGCTCGGAAATGTTTGCCGTCAAGATCTCGGTCTTGCGTAACGAACCCATGCAATCGCAGTTCAACTTGGCACTTGCACTTGGCACCGCACTGGCACTCGGCAATTCTCCGCCGTAACGCATTTATCGAGGTCACCAGAGACTCGAACTTTTGCTCTAGCCAGCGCTAAACGATCCAAAAAGCAACCCAACCGCATATACAGCCATGACTGCCAGAACTGTCGGTTGCAAGGTCGCGTGTCTCGAGCCCGCCTTACACAGGTTGCAGTCGTGACCGCCTTGACTGAGAAATGGCCAACGGTGCCGATGACAAGACGATGTCCAAAAAGCTATTTTATGTGTCCGTTGGTAGTGTAGTAGAACTATAGGATATACTGGTAGCAAGGAGGGAATGACCTCGTAGGATGATTGATAGCTCTTGGCGTTGGGAGAGGAGACTATTGAGCCGCCCAAGACTTTGGTAAAGCTTTTCCAAGAAGCTTGATGAGTTGATTGCCGACGAACGGCTTCGAAGATGAAACAGCGTGCTTGACAAAGGCATCTTGCGCAGAAAGCGATAGGTGATATGTGGCGAGAAAGACCGACAACCTCAACGAATTTGTAAGTCCGTAGCTTGAAAAAAAAGCTGAAGTCATGAATTGTGCCTAAGATTTGCCGCACGGTGCTGCATCAACATGCTCTTCTCGCTTTACAGCCGCAAACATAGGTTTAGTGCCCGGTATCTCAGGTCCAGGTCATGCAGGTAGGGCAGCAGCCGGACCAAAAGTTGCTTCTCCCTCGAACGATGCACTCAAAACACCACGACATGGTGCAACCGATAAAGCGTATGCATGATGTGAGTTGTCATGTCCGGCCATCGTACTAGATTCCTGATTGACTGCGAACTTGACAGTGCATGCAGGCTGGGGAACGGATCTTTGAAGGGGAATAAGGAGGAACATACAGAACAAAACGAATTAACAGTGACTTCTCTCTTTTCCCTATCTCTCGTGTGCTCACTGTCAAACTAAACAACAAGTACTAGGTCAAAATCATATCATATGTCATGTCAGCGGCGCGATCCCAAGACTTGTGAGCCAAGGGGCAGGAAATATAGACCCAGCTCGTGCAGTCTTGGGGGCGCTCCAAAGTTGATTTTGGTGAACTATTGCTGGACGTCATTCTCAACAGGGTTCCGCTCTGAACTAAACCGCTGCATGTCTTTGCTATCAGAACTCGCGTCGTCGTCCGAACTAAGCGAGTCAGTGAGGGACTTTATTGACGCGGAAGCTACAAGAACGCCGAGTTGAAGTTTCTCGTGCAATGATTTGGGGCGAAGGCCTCCTACAAAGTCTTTCACAGATTTTGGCCGAGAAGCCTCAGCGAGGGCCGCCTCCCTCTCCATCTTTGAGCGCACCTTGTCCTTTTCGAGCCACTTTGCGTAGCCTTCGCGAGGAATTAAGTGAATTTGTACAGTTTCGTCAACAAGATCTGTCACAGCTGTCCATTCTATGCGCCGGTTAAACTTCCCTTTCATAGGGTTGTTCACAGGATCAAATCCCACAATGAGTCGCTCTGCTGTGCTCTCCGGAGCCTGAAAATGAACCTCGCCGCAAATAGATGTCAACACTTTGGCGGAGAATTTTTCGCACAGGGATGCCCGGAGTACTCCGAGTTCAAACCCCATGTGGCCGACCACCTCGTCTACTATCCTCATCACAGTCATAAACTCTTCCTTCGGCACTGCTCCTGCAAACCTCTCCTCGTCATCCGCAAGCCGCAGTCTCTCCTCCAGCTCTCGAAAATCGCTCTCCAGTCTCTCCTCCTCCATCTTCGCCTTGGCGCCTTCTACGACCCACACCATCGGCCAAGGCTCTGGCCCTTGCTCCACCTGCTTGACGCTGGCGTGTTTCACCATCTTGTCTCTCTCCACCACTTTCACTTCCCGCAAACTCTCACTAGGCTGTACTCGCCGCGTACACCTGGCCCCAAAGCCCGGCCGTTACACTGCCGTCTCTCTCGCACTCCTCACTCGACTCCTGCCAGTTCGCTACCACTTACATAACGCTTTCTACCAATCGAGGTACACACCTGGAGCCCTACCTATTGTGGTATGTTGTCGGTAGTGATGCTCGTTGAGAGTATTAAGCGTTTGGGGTAAGGAGGCGGTAATGTACGGAGTGCCACTCTAATGCAGGTGGGGAAGACCGTATTACAGCTTCTTATCGATTGGTTAGGGTATACTTTGAGATCCGAGGAGAACGATTTCACTCCTTGAAGTCGCTCGGTGCCCCCCTCACTTACGTGACAATTTTAAGCGGTTTTAGTTCAGGGAGAGGTACTTGGTATCTCGGCTGAGGTGCTAAGAATACTCTAGGGCTTCTATCGTCCTGGCACTCTCATAGTCACTCTTATTCTTTCGTAATCTTTTGTAGAACTTTTGGTTAGAATCGCATTTCCATTTCCATGGTGACTCTCCCTCCCTCTCTCGCTCGTTATCAATTAAAAAATCACCTAAGTGCTCTTATTGGACCCTGTCGTGTCCATTTCACCAATTTCACCGTGAGCGACTCATTCAGAACATTACTCTGGAAACGAAAGAGGGAACCGGTGGGAAAGAGGAACTTGTTTTTCAAGATTAAAAGATTGATTTGAGTTTTGATTGAAAGGATCAAGTTGACTCAGTACTTGGGCTCCCTGGGCTCCTCCACAATTTTCCACAATCCTCCAAGTCCACTTTGCCTTTCCATCGGTCCTTACGCGTCCTTACCGCCACCTTAACATCCCCCATACCCAGCAACCTCAGAGTGTGTGCCACCGAATACACTAATTGAGATAGTGAGTTAGTGTTCAACCCAGTAGTTCCCAGTAGTTAGCTGGGGTGTGCGCCGGACTCCCAACAACTATAGCGATATAGCGACTGTCTAATGCAAACTGGTGTGATGATTCCGGTGGTAATAGTGCTGATGGGTGAAACTTTAAGTCGAAAGTGGGCCAAATTTGTTGACAATGCGGCGTTCGTTCATTGATCGAAATCAACTCTAATCAACCTTTTGATCAAGACGGATTGTGAAAAAGACAAGACAGACTGTGTGTTGCTATGTTCACTTGTAAAAAAAGACTGTTTCAATCTCAATCCGATCTCAATTGAAGTCAATCGTTCTCACAATTCACACAAGTGAGCGATCCTCTCGTCCTCGTCCTCTCGCCACACTCACTCGGGCTCCCGAGTCACCTACTCATCATCACTCATCCTCGACTCAGACGTGTCCTTCGTGTGCGTGCATGCACGACGCACACCTGTCCCAGCTGCCTGTCTACTTTTCACAGTTTAACTTAGTTGAAAGAAGGAAAAAGTTATAAGCTTACGGATCTAGACTTGGCCGTGATCGAGGGTGGGCTGCTTTCACTCGCCAGTTTCGTGGATACGTAACTTGAATAAGTAGTCGTGCAACTTGTAGAGTGTGTCGCTCTCGTCGCTCTTGTCGCTGCGCATGGGATCGCACACGCTGCGCTGAACGGTCCAGGTGGGTGGCAGCCAGTCGCAGTGTTTCATTCACCGCACAGGGACTCCGCGAGGCCAGAGTAGCGTGCGGGCCGGGTGAGGAACGGCAAGATGATGGGGCGTATGCTGTCGGACAACTCGGAGGGTTTTACGTTTGAGGAGACGACGGGGGAGTTCGTGTCGCCGATCAATGGGACGTACAATGACATGCTCTGGGCCGCTGCAGGCGCAGCGAGCCCGTCTGGAGCATTTCTTATCATACTCTTTACCGGGTCGTGGGTGGTCTGGCCGGTAAATTACCTCCAGATTCGCAAACTGTTCACCATCTTTGGTGTCCGGTCTGACACACTCTTCTCTTACCTCTTTGGTTTGATTTTGCCGCTGATTATTTTGGCGAGCGGGGTGCTCATCGGAAGAGACGCTTTTCAGTGGATCAAGCTAATCAGCTTAACCGTTGCTGCGATGATCTTCACCGCGATTAAATACCATCTCCCACCCCCGAACAGGCTTTGGCACGGGATGCGGATGAGCTACATTTACTCAAGGCTTGGGCACGGCATCCTTTTCGTCAACGTTGGTGAGGCGGTGATGTGGGAGCTTTTTCTCTTGGAAGGAAAGCCGTACAACTATATCAACGGAATTTGCGGCGGGATTCAGATGCTCGTCATTATTGCCTATGCAAAGCGCTATGGCTTCGGGGTCCTCGAGCGCGACGAAGAGCGGGAGGTGCAGCTTCGCGGGAATTTAACTCCACTCTACATCATCGGGTATACCTTCTGGAACATTGAGTACAACGCAGTGTATCATCCTCCAAAGGCCATGTTCTACATCCACGTGACGTTAATTGTGCCCATCTTTGCTGCTTGGTGGGGCCATATCGACTGGCTTGAAATCCGGGCGCAGTCGCTGCTTCACGCTATTTGCCTACGCACTCTTCCAGTGAACTTTTCAGGGCCAACCATGGCCCCGATCACACTGTTCCAGCCATTCCTGGAATCCGACGGGTTTCGATACACCATGACCTCTTTGAGTGTCATTTTTACCGTGCTGATGGTGTGGGAAGCTGTGACCCGCATTACGCGAGCCAAACGGCACTTTGACTTTTGGGGGTATGCAAAGCACATTGACGTGGATGAGCGACACCCTGAGCGATATTACGGCGACGGGGACGACGAAGATCTGGCTATCGGTAAAATCATGGCGACCGACGTCTAGAACTCAATTCTATTTCTTGATTACAGTGTATCGTTGTACATGATTGACTTTTTTGTGCACAACAATTCTACGTATTTGTTGCTGGATAATGTATGTTTCACTTTTTCGTAGCGGTCATGTCAAAAGACCTCTGGCTCTCTTTTTTAACATCAAGATAAACTGTGAGCAAGCAAAGACTACTCTCGTTTGTGTGACCGTCTCTGCCCACTCTGAATGCCGACATGCAATTGCATCCGAATGGCTTCCAATTCTTCCTGCTGTGCTCTGCGCATGTTCTCGACTCTTCGTTTCGTTTGCTTTCCTCGAACCCATGACTGCAACTTTACGACTTTTTCATCAAACTCTGTTTCGGTGTTTCGCATCTGCTTTCGCAGCCGATGACCCCTGTACACCTTTTGAACTGTCAGCGCGCTAGTCTCGAGTTGCCGAACGTGGTCTCGCTCTTTCCGTCTCCTATACCCAACTTGAATTGAGCGAGCAGCTCGCCCCATCTTCTCAATGTGCTTTTTGCGCCACAATCGCTGGATTACACAAACTCTGAAATCCAGCAATATGGCCTGTGCAATCCCTTTCAGCTTCTGATTTCGGCGTTCCATATATTTTCGAAACGTTTCCTGGAGGTTTCGCACGTGATCAAGCACCAAGTTATAATCTCGCTGGGCAACAAACCCCCTCCAGGTTGCTTGCACTATCTCTGCAGCAAAAACTGGCGCGCTGCTGGCAAGTTTTTCGTACTCTCCCGCCAGAGGGTCGTTTTTGTTTTGTTTCAAAGTCGAAAATGCATCAATCGCACGAGTTCTGCGGATCCGCTGCGCCTCATGCCATCGTGAAATGCTCTTGTCCAGCAGGTCTTGGCCGTTTGGCGAAAGCTGACTTGCCCTCCGGCGAGCAATCAAGTCCTTTACATTCCTTTCTGCCTCCCTCAGCCGAGCGCTCTCTGCCAAAATTGCTCTCTGCTTCTGCCTCACCACCATTTCCTCGTCTACGATCTTCTGCTTTTGATCATAGTAGGCGTCTTGCTCCAATCTTTCTATGCTTCTCCTTGCCTCTCGCTCTGCTTTGGCCCGCACGAGTTTTTCGCGCTTCTTCTTTTCTTTCTTCTTCCTCTGTTGGCGCCGTTGAGGAGAAGTTAATATCACCGGCTGATCTCGGAGAAGCCTAGTTGCAGTTCGTGCTTGCCAGCCGCGAAAGTGGGACTGCAAGGTCAAAGCCGCCTTATTTTTCTCCTCCATTTGTTTGGCTGCGTGGGCTTTGTACCGCCGCTGTATCGATATGGCACCCCGAGTTTTTTGCTTGAGCTGCTTCTGCCGCACCACATGCTGTATTTTAGTGCTCGAGATCTGGACTCTGGCGATGTTGTAAAGTTCCAACTGCTCCTTTCGGTGATGGCTCTCATCCAGCTGGAGCAGCTCTTGCACAACAGGATACACTATCTTACAAGTCCCGAGGATTGCGGCCCACAAAGAAGTTTTGATTTCCGGCCGAACTATACTAGAGTCCAGAAGCGATGCTTGTTTAAATGCGTTCAATTGCACCTTCAAACCTCCAAGCAGAGCGCGCTCACCTGAGACCGACAGGCCATCGCTTCCCTCGTCGGAAGGATCTTGAACGACTCCGATGGTCTGAAAACCGTATTCTCGAAGTGTTACCCCCAGTGCATGGTAACTCAATAGAAGCACGAGAGCAGATTCCCGAAAAAAGACCTGTGCCAATCCGTTTTTTAACACATCTGCAAGCTGCTCTTGGCCGTATTTCACTGCTTGCTGTGCATGCTTTACACTGAGCTCCAGCTCCCCTAGCTGAAACAAGCAGCACGCGAAGTTCAGATGTGTCTCTGCAAGAAAGAATGATTCACTTCCGGCTTGGTCCTTTGCTCGTCGTCTTTTCCCTGGCTTTGTGTTCACTTGGACTGCTTCCTTGATAAACGACAGACCATCGTCCACTATCTCCTGTGCAAAGAGACAAACCCCTACATTGTTTAATGTGGCGACCCGAGCTGCCGGGTCCGTCCGAATGACATTATGCGCCTCTAATAGTACCTTTGAGGCCGCCTCCGCTCTGCCACAGCGAAGCATCTTTGCTCCGACGACGTTTGCACACCTCACAAAGTCAGCTTCCGTTGCTTTGGTCCATTTGGACTTGGCCCCAAACAAGTCTCGTTTGAGCTGGCAAGCTGCCGCGAGAGCCTTCAGCGCATGTCGCTCACGCCCATGCTGCTGATGGGACGCATACTCTTCTCGCAGACTTCGCAGCCGCGACACAGCCTCCTGCATATCCCTCCTCCTCTCTTCCAACTTCGCCGCCCCTGTCTGACAGCGCCCTCCTCCTCCAGCGCACCGGGCAGCCTCCTGTCATAATCATAGACTTGTTGCCGAAGAATGCTGAAGATGATGATGTGTGTCAGTGAAAGGTGCGCGAGTAAGGAAGTAAGTGTAGGAGCACAAAAGAGGTGGTTGCTACTGATGTGCCAGCTTCTCGCTAGCTAGCAGAGGGTCGTAACGGTCATGTGCTCTCACTTTCAATGAACATGTTCAACATGAACATGAACGTCAACATCTCATCTCATAATTGTCAGGTGTCACAGGTGTCGCAGGCGTCACAGGTGTCGCAGTGGCAGTGAGTTTCCGACATGAACATCGTGAACATGGCTTGCGGAAGAAGGTGTGGGTTTTGTTTTGTAATTGTTGGATAATGTGAAATTGTGTTGTCTAATTTTTTGTTTGTTGTTTCTTGGTTGGTGTGAACATGGTCGATTACGTTTCTTCCGAGACGGAACTTTATCATTCAGTTGCAGATTTTCAGATTTGCAATCTTCAGCAGCTCTTCATCATGGCGAAGTTTCGCTGTAAGTGTAGTCTTCATACATGCCATCCTCCGAGGTCTCGTTTCCAACCTGCAAGGTTGGCGCCGAGGTGGGGACCAGCTCCTGGGTAGTGCTTGAGTATTGGTCGGTTCCCGAAGACGAGTACTCGCTGCTGCTGTACTGCGCTTCGCTGGAGGTGTACTCTTCATCGATTGCTTCTGTTGGCGAGACTGTCGGTGTCTTGGTGGACGAAACGGTTGGTTCCGAGGTCGGTTTCAAGGTCGGCGTGAGAGTCGGGCTGTTGGTGACAACATGTCCCTCTTCCTCCGAGTACTCGCTCCCGCTGCTTGAGTACGAAGGATCCGTTTCCAGATACTCATCGGTGCTGGAATACCCATCATCGAAGTTGATGCCGGTGCTTGAATAGTCCTCGCTGTACTCCTTATCGTCACCCGAATCACTTTCTGTTGGTGCGTCTGTGGATTTGTTGGTGGGTGCCACAGACGGACTCGAGGTAGTTGGTGTTGGCGAGGGAGCTGTCGACGGTGCTGTTGAAGGTGCCGAAGTGTCGGTGTACTCCCCATCCGAGTCCGAATAGTCGGCAGAGGAGCCGTATTCCGTTGAGGAATAGTCTGAAGATGTGTATGCAGTCTCGCTTGGAACCTGCGTTGGGGCACTCGTCTGGGCGCTCGTCGGGGCACTGGTTGGCGAAGAGGTTGTCACCACTGGTGCTTGAGTGCTTGGTGCCGGGGTTGGCGCCAAAGTCTGTGAATCGCCTGAGGTATAATCCTCATCCGAGCTTGAGTAATCTGATGACGAGGAATACTCCGAAGAGGAATATTCTGACGAAGGACCGTCCTCTGACGAGGAATACTCTGATGATGTAGATGTGTATGCGGTCTCAGTTGGAACCTGCGTCGGGGCACTCGTCCGGACACTCGACGGGGCGCTGGACGGCGAAGGCGTTGTCACCACTGGTGCTTGAGTGCTTGGTGCCGGGGTTGGCGCCAAAGTCTGTGAATCGCTCGAGGTATAGTCCTCATCCGAGCTTGAGTATTCTTCATCTTCTGATGATGATGACCCATATTCCGAAGAGGAATATTCTGACGAAGAGCTGTACGCTTCCGACAGCCGCCTGGACCCGCGCAACGCAGTGACCGGATGGTGTTGCTCACCGCGAGCCGGGCCTACAGCCACAGCGAGCACAAGCAAACAAAGAGCGCTACACCTCATTCCTGGTACTGATCTCCGAATCAAATTGGGGGATTGCTTTCATACACAATTCGGTGCCGCGACATTTCGTTCATTCCGTTCCGAATTCCTACCACTCTCAACCTACTCGCCTTTGGCATAGATCGTAGATGCCTGCATTCCCACGTCAACCGGTCTACATGGACGTTGGGCTCTTTGGGTCTTTGGCTCTTGTGCATTCATTCGCGGTCTCCTTAGCTGCTCCCACCGCCACACGTCCATTCAACGCCTCTGCATGCACATCTATCTCCCTGAAAGTCGGAAATGGTATCCGTTGGAGGTTAACCTTATCTATATGCCTATGTGTTTGTTAGTAAGGAGTGATGTGGACATTACGTTTTGAGAACGTCGAAGCCCTTTCGTTCTCTAGACATCGAGGATGAACGTGTGAAGGTATAGATAGCGCGCGGAAGGCAGCAACACGCCACCATTTGCCATTGGGATAGGATAGAGAAAATAAATGTGGCCGCCAAGCCAAGAAAAAGAATTGTCATTCCATAGTTTCAGAGTCTCGAGCTACAACTTATGGTAATTAATTGCCCGTGCATGGGTATGTAATGTAATAGACTTCGAATCGCGTGAGCAAAACGCATGCATGGTACTGTACACATGAGATTTAGGACTCAGAAGCTCGCTTTTCATCGAATAGCCGCAAGCCTTCTTTCCAGAGCTCAGCGGTAAGACCTTGAGGCGTCCTCACTCCGACCACTCCGAATACTTGCTCTACCCGGGCAACATTATCGCCCCAGATGCAGTCATCGAAGAAGAGCATCTCTTCGTAGGGTACCCCGCTTTCCCTGTGCAGCTTTTCAAAATGGGTCTTTTTGTCCGGGGAAAGCTCGCCTTCCCTGCCAATCGCCACGTGCTCAAATAAGGCCTCCATCGGCATGCCAGGCAGCACTTCAAGCGCGCGTAGACATGCGAACGAATAAGACGGCTCCAGCGAGGAGCTCGCCGCGGCCACCTTGACCTTACCCGCCCACTCCTCCGCGGTGGCCAGCTCCTGCAACACCGCCAGAGCCTCTGGGAAGACGGTTACGCCGGCGCCTTTGCGCCCCTGCTTGCACATTAGCTCCACGCACCCGTCCCCGAGGTCGCCGAGCGGTCCTTTCCGCGCGTGCGAAGGCATGCACGGCAGTTGAAACATCTCCGGCGTCCACACCGTGGCGTCAAGGTCCAGCACGATCATCCTCGGTCGCCGCATGGTTGGGTCTCTATTGTCTCAGCTCCAACTTCTGCCTTAGCGCACAGCCCGGCGGGGAAGTTTCCCCCGTAATCGTGGAAAGCTGCTGCACAGCCTCAACCTTTTTCTGCCTTTGCGAGCGAGGACGCCTGCTTGCGGCGAGCGACTCTATTGCACAGCCACTTCCGACTCTTCCGACTGCTTCCAAACTTATCTTCCTTCCGCTGCGTCAACTCACAGTCAGTCCACTCGCACATATCACATCGCACTGCATGATGGAGCTGTAACGCCGTGCGAGAAAATCTCAATACCCCAAAAACTCTCCCTAATTTTTTCGCAGAATTTATTTTATTGGGAGAAAAGTAAGGTAGACCACAAACCAGCAAAGCACAAACAGTGCGCGACTGCAGATTCTGCAGAGATGGTTGGATGGATGGTAATAGATGAGTAGATACATAGGATGATAGATGAAAGAAATGTTGGTTGCAGTTTGCAGTCTTCAAGTGACTTGAACTTGAGTGTGGGTGGCGTGAGACGCACCGAAGCATTGGGCCACACTGTGAGCACCGCTCGCACGCTTTGCACGCTTTGCATGCTATCATGATCGATCGAGAGAACCTTCCAACGTTTCGCATTGCTTTAGAAATTCCGAATTGAACCTACCATGTTGATCAAAACTCAAAAGCAAAGGCGCAACAGCAAACTACAAACTAAGGAATTAAAGCTCGCATGTACTCGTAAACTTGTACAAAATGTGAGTGAACAACACCAAAGAATAAGAAAATGTTGAACTGCAAGTGGGAATACATGAAATTTGAGCTCCTCCGCACCTCCGCTCCCCTTCGCCCATGTCCTCCAGTTAGCATCCATCAAACCAAACTCTAATTGCCCCCCCCTTGACACTCCTGACCCTGACGGTTGCAACTTGAGACAACTTGAAGTTCAAGTTGCAACAAAGTAAAAACAAATTCATTCCGAGTCCGCGCATGGTGTCCCCGCGCCCCCCAGTGATAGTATAGACGATACCCTAGTTCAGGAAGGTCCTCGGTGCGCTCGCCGCGCGAGAATGTCCCTCCCGCCGGACGACGACGCGGAAGTTTTCTCGGTGGCAGCGGCACATGGCGGCATGCGGCGTGCCGACGAAATGCCGGATGGAGACGCCTCCCCGTCGTTCAGGTACCACCGCACGGCGCTGTTCTCACCGGAACCAGAGAGCCCCAGGTCCGCGGGGACGCGGCGCCACTCTTACGCACACGGGGCGGAGCCGGAGCACATCTTGCGGCTGAGAGAATTGGCTGCGGGGCTGGGCGCACAGCGGGACAGAGATGTCAGAGGTGACAGAGGGCAAATGGAGGACCGCGAGGCGGACTTGGCGCGAAGAGGCGAAGATAACGCGGAGAGCAAAGTGCGCAGCGCGGCCAGGGAGTATGCGGCGGAGATGGAGAACATGCGACGCAGCGTTGCTGGGGGTAAGGCGAGGCTAGCGCGCAGGACGGAGATGGAGAATGAAGTGCAAGTGCAAGCGCAAGCCGGGTCGAGGCCGGACCATGCGAACGGTGCGAAGGAGACTGGCGAAGAGAATCGGCCGACCACGCTCGTGCCGCCCACCAGGAGAAACGGCTACTCGCCGAGGTACACAGTTCCCACGGCTGCTTCGGCCAGCCGTGAAAAGGAGCTGACGCGCGAACTGGGCATTAGGAGACGCAACAGGGAGTGGAACACGGAACCGCCTGGTTTTGAGGCTGTTCCTGTGTCGGTTCCCGTGCATGTCCCCGAGAATTTGCTCAAGCCTACGTCGAGCTGGACCCGCCACGTCCAGGAAGCGGCCGATGCGAGATCCTCGAAAGGTCCTAACCAGGTGGCTGAGTCTCCGGCCCATGGGGCCGTGTTCTCGATGTGCCTGGAAGAGCGCCTGACTCGAGAAACGGAGAGCTCTAAAATAAGAATCGCGTCTAGGAACGAGGAGCAAAAGTTAGATGCCGATCGCACAGAGAGGCTCTCGCGGCCGGCAACTCCCAAAGAGGCGCGATTCTACTCCATATTAAATGACAGCGGAACTGCGAGCTCTCGCAGAAGAGGCGATTTGCTGGAATCGTCTTTTATTTCAAACGCGTCTTCGGCAAAAGGGTACAAGGAGGACGCTGCGGCAGGAGGAGGAGTTGCTTCGGAAAAGAGTATACTCGGCTTGGACCTAGAAACCGAAGTTAGCCCCAGAGGCAGAGGTACTACTGTTACGGGAGATAAAGTCGGCGAAGAGCAAGAGCAAGAGGAAAGCCAAGAAGCCGTTATAGCAGAAGTCGAGCAATCTATCTCACATAGCAATGGGGACGCAAAGTGGCTACCCAACACACAAGGTGTGAAAGGTGCTCCTCGAGGAAAGGAAGGGTCTCGTCCGGCGAATGTTGGGAGCAAACCTGCCCAGGACGACTTTGTCCCCGCAGAGTTCGAGAAAGAGATGGACGAGCTATTTGATCAGGCATTTGCAGTGCCAGATCATGTTTTGTTCCGCAAAAGCGGCAACGGCAGAGCCTCGCGGTCTAAGAAAATGCTCTCCAGCGCAAGAGAAGCATCCGATACATGGGGCCAGAGGTGGGGAATCAGGGAACAGCGCTATGGGCTTTGGGTGGGACCAAACAATGGTATCTTAAAGGATCCTGCTGATAATTGCCGCGCTCCATCCGCGAAAGACTTTGTGAGTGAGAATTCGCGCAAGATTCTTTCTCAAACCAGGAAGCAAAATTACAAGGAACATACAGAAGCCTGGACCGCTCAAACCCGACAAGCCCGTGAATCAGAGAAGAATCCAATTTTGGAATCCCCTCCTGAGCCAGTCTTCAACGATTATGCCGGCAAATTGGACAGGCTTCAGTCGCGGCTGGAAAAAGAACGGAGACACGAATCCGAAGAAGCGTTGAGACTCGTCAAGCTCCTTGCAAGTCTTCCTGCCGAATATAGACAAAGTGTGGAAGCCATGATCGATAACTTGCCGCGCCCGTCTAGCGGAACGGAAATGCTGTGGGAGGAGGAAGCGATCCTCGAAAATAACAATTTGAGAGCACGAAGGATGTCTGCTCAAGTCTCATCAGACGAAGGACCGAAAAAGACGATCAAGATGAACAAGAAGCCGGCTGTCCAGGATCCGTTTCATCCAACTTCGGTAAACTCCCATGTGGAGCGACTTCGAGCAGCCCGGAAAGACCAGATGCGTCAGGAGCAGTACTGGAATGATGTCATTACAGCTAAGGGTTGGACCCCGGAGTTGACAGTGTGCAAGCCTTTCAAGATCTCTGCAGCGGCATCGCATTTGGACTCTGAGAAATCCAACACAGCATCGCCAAAATCAAAATGCAGCAACACGTTGCCGAGAGGAAATGGGAAGACGCGCGGTAAGGGGCACGCAACTGGGCCAAGTGCAAAAAAGGCTACGAGACCTCCGTCTGCAAGCTCGCGCGCCCGACGTAAAGCTTCTATAAACGCAGACTTGAGAGTTGATGTGGGGCACCAATCTTTAGAGCTGCCGGCTTCATCGCCAGGATCGGTCGCGTCGAAAGTGGTTACGCCCTCTCATTCTTGCTGTGTCAAGCATGGCAAAGAGTTGTCGCTCTCAAATCTGAGCCTGCGCTTTTTGCCCCGCAACCTCGCCGAATCGAAGCCAACAAAGCTCACAAGGAGCGAACTTGGAGAGTATACTTTTGACAGCGATGGCAGTCAAGGTACGGACAGCACCGTTGATTTCGAAGACGGTCCCGTCCCATACGATGGAAGCTCCCGTGTCGTTCACGACATAGAAAACAAAAGTGATTCCGATCCCGGCTTTACAGTATCATCATCAAAATCTCTCCCGATCAAGTACGTCAACGGTGGGCTTGCGTCGGCTGCTCGAGAACAACTGAGGCTCTTTCGCTCCAGCAAAGACATTGAAAAGTATTTGGGGCAAGGTGCCTAATCGATCTGGCGTACTCAAATTTCAGTCTTGATTCCTCTGAATGCTGATCTCTGATCTCTGATGATTATTATTTCCCACAGTCTTCCTGCCCACAAACACAACACTGACCCTACTGCATTGTAAATAGCGAAACCCTTAGCACCCTGAAATGTCCTACCTTTTTATTCTCTTCATCTTCCATCTTCTTCCGTGCAACTAGTCTTCACGCATCGGAGCGACGAAAGCTGAGCAAACGACACGCGCTCTGCGAAGTCAACAATGATTGCGACTCACAAAGAGGACGTCGAGGCACGGGACGCAGCGAGTATGGAGAGTAAGCGATTCGGAGAGCTGCTTCCGTACTGCGAGCCGCACTGGTATCAGGGCGGGCACTCGCCATACTACAACGAGAGCCACGTCGCCTGGAGAGCAAAGGTGAGGAAATTTGTCGAAGAGGAGCTTAGGCCAAACGCAGAAGATTGGATTGAGAGCCCCAAAGGGTATCCGCTGGAGCTGCACCGGAGAGCGTATGAACTTGGAATTCAAGGGGCAATCTTTCCGAAGGAGTACGGGGGCACACCTCCCCCAGGGTTCGACACCTTTCACGAAGTAATCCTCTGGGATGAGCTCGCCCGGGTAGGTGGAGGCATGGTGTTCGCGCAGTTGTCTGTAAACTCCATGGCCCTTCCGCCAATTCTACACTCGGGATCTGAAGAGTTGAAGGCTAGGGTTGTTCCCAGCATAGTCCGCGGGGAAAAATTCATTTCTCTTGCAATTTCAGAACCCATGGCTGGGTCTGACATCATGGAACTTCAGACGACAGCAGTACGCGACGGAAATTTTTACATTGTCAATGGATCCAAAAAATGGATCACCGGCGGCTCGCAGGCAAATTACCTAACAACGCTCGTCAAAACAGACGAGGAGGCCGGGATATTCGGCATGAGTCTGCTGCTTATCGAAACTGACTTGCCTGGCGTTAATGTGCGAAAGATGAAGACCCAATTTGATACTTCCCACTCGACCACGTTCATCACATTTGATGATGTGAAAGTCCCGGTAGGAAACTTGATTGGAGACGAGGGCAGCGCATTCATGCAGATCGTGACAAATCTCAATCACGAACGTCTGGTGATCGCACTCTCGGCTTGTCGAAGCGCAAGGACGTGCTTTCAGGAAGCACTCACTTTTGTTGCCAAACGCAAAGTGTTTGGTAAGCTTTTGATTGAGCACCAGGTCATTCAATACAAGCTAGCAGAGATGGTCAGGAAGATTGAGGCTTGCCAAGACCACATCGACCGCGTGGCATATCAGTTTAAATGCGGAGTTGCGGACCAACAGCTTGGGAACGAGTGTTCAATGCTTAAAGTCCGCGCGAGCCAAACCTACGAATTCTGCGCGCGGGAAGCCTCGCAGCTCTTGGGCGGCTCTTCCATCATCCGCGGAGAAGGCAAAGGGACGGTTGTGGAAAGGCTGGTAAGTTTTACTCAAGACATTGAAAACGTGCGATGATTGCCCAGACTGATTCACATTAATTTTTTGTAAAAACATGCCAAAGTACCGAGAGGTCCGGACCACTGCCATTCCTGGGGGCTCGGAAGAGGTGCTGTTGAATCAGATCGGGAAGAATATATTCAAGCGAACCAAGAAAATTCTCAATTCCAACCTTTAAAACTAAACTGAAAGGAAATCTACATCCTACTGGCTACGAGGTATATTTTGATTGACTGCTGTGAGTGCCGAAAGTACAACTATAAGTCCTTCCCTGGCCCGTCGCCACTGAACATCGCCCCTGGGACCTTGGCCGCCAGCTTCTTCTGTAACTTTTTCTCCAACAATAGTGAGGAGGAGATGAGATCTTCATAGATCGCGCGAGCTTCGCTTGGAATAGTGGTCTTGTTCAGCTCGTATAGTCTTTCTTGACAACTTGCCGCGATCTCGTTTGCCAAGTATGGAGCAAGGCGCCTCCCAAAGATCAGCTGACCCTGCTTGTCCCGCATGACACGAGCCTTAAATTGTTCATGATCGACATTAATGTACAGCGTGTGCTCCACCTTAAAAGAGCGCTTTGCCATGGTCTCTTCGCTCTCGGCACGTACAAACTTGATATCCCCAAACAGACCATACTTCCTTTTTGGCTTCCTTGGCGAGCGTTCGCCTTTCTCGCGAACAAGGGTTGAATACATAACATTTTCAACCTCTATCTCCGTTATCTCCTCCTTTGACCCCATTTCTGCATGATCACGGTCGTCTTCATCATCAGTCTCAACATCTCTTGGGGGGGGCTCATCTTCGGGGTTGACGGCCGCGTTCGGGTTTTTGAACAACTCATCCAGAGACTCAGTGAGAATGTTCTCTATCTCGGACATCGACTCGTCGACAGATGCACTGATAACCTCCTGCAGAGCTTCCATGAGCTCGTCCTCAAGTGGTCTCAATGCGTCATATACTTTGCTACGATTCAAAGTTCGCTTGAACTCGTCTCGTGTAAGAACTGGCTCGAGTATGCCCGTTAAATCGATTCGGCCAGCCACCGCTGGGTGCTCCCATAGCTTTGCCTTGTGTTGCGAGTCCTGAATAAAAGATCTTGTTTCCAAGACCGTATTGATGCACCGGCCCTTGCAAAAAAAACGCGGCAAATGACTGTTACGAAGGGATTTGGAGACAACCAGCTGGCACTTTATCTTTCGCTCCTCTCCAGCAGAGATTTTTACGGGGATGTCACGATCGAACAGGATCCCCCCTGCTTGTGTATAGTCCACGGGCTCGCAGAGCACGTCAACGCGCTTGAGTTTGCCAGGGCTTGACCTCCCGTGCTGCGAGTCCTGCACCTGCGACACGCGAATCTTGGTCTCGCCTTCCCACAATTTCGCTTCAAAATGATTCTCTATCTCCCCTGCTATTGCCTTCAACTTTGACGTGTCCAACCAAATAGGATCTACGTCGACAAGTGCAACCGCAGTGCCGTGTCTGGGACCTACACCCCCATCGGTAGCAGGGAATAAGCTGGAATCTGTTGAAGAGAATATGTGCCCATCCATTGCCTGCCGAATGATCGGGTCCGAGTCCGGATCTGAATAGTCCACCTTCCCAGTTGTTTCTTCTCTATTAATGCTCAGCAGCCCAACTTTGCTTGGGTCGTTTCTCGGGGCGGAATATATCTTGAGCTCGGAAGCTGCAGCCCTGAACGAGTGAACTCCGAAGCCAAATTGCCCGTTCAGCCAAGGCATCCCGCGCTTCTTAGAGTCGCCAACGCCTTCGATCACGCGAACCAGCCCGGCCAAGTCCATTCCAGGGCCATTGTCTCGAATCCAAACCGTCCTTCTCTTCGCATCAATGTCCACTGACACCCGCAGCAAGAACGGCTTCCCGCCGCTCTCTTTCCTCACCTCCTCGCCAGCATCAATCGCATTGTCCACAAACTCCATCAGCACCCTCGGCATCGACTTGTAAGTTCCCGCGATAGCGTTTAGTAGCGCCTGCGGGTTCGCCACGCGCAGCTCCACGTTTGTTGCACAGCCCCGAGTTCGCTCGCCAAACAACTCGCGCACGCTCCATCGCCGTTGCTGTCGCGCAGCGAGGCGAAGAGAGGCAGACATCGATGACAGCGCAGAGAGAGGCGGCCTCATACTCAATCCTTCAATCCTTTAATCCTTCAATCCTTCAATCCTTCAATGTTCGCGGCACAAGAGACGGAAGGATGGACCTGCGCACTTGAGCTCCGCAAGAGCAGACCCGCTCCGACAGTGGACTCTAGAAACCAGCTGACACACAGATCTATCGAGGACCATAAACTGTACGCTCTAACCTTTCCTAACTGACAATGCACATTGAGGACAGCTAATATCGCCCACAATCGTATGCCACTTGTCCTCGCTCTCAGGATCCTTGCGCCAACATCCGTCCGCCCAGTAGCAATTACCTATGCTTCACTATTCCTCGAGAGAAAGTGGTCGTGTACGTGTGTATGCCCCATATCCACTGCTTAAGGAATAGACTAGCACATTGGATGCTCAAATAGCTCAACTCAAAACTTGAAGCAGAGTTGAGCAGAGAGAAATTTCTGTTCTGATGTGACAATGAATGAGTTATGGAGAAGAAGAACAGAGAAGACTAAAAACAGTAGCTCTGAGGATGCAGTAGTTTGGGAAGAGGAAGAGAAACTAGAGAGCAAGACAGTGGGAGAACGCATTTGTGTGTGGTCACGGTCATTTCAAAGTCATCTCAATCAACAATGATTTTTGATAGATAGACAGTGAGAAAGATAAGATCTCAGCGGATCCCGCTGCGGAACTCTTCAGGCTCCTTAAATTTTCTACTTGCAATGATTACTTTTAATGGGCCTACTCAAAGTTGCTGAGGACCTTGCCCCCAGCAAATGCGTTTCGCCCGATTTTTAAGGGAGAGTTTGAATGCTCGAACTGTTTCGTCGCTACTGATGCCTAATGGATTACTATACACCGACTTCGCGTTAATGTCTATCTAATTTTACGAGCCTCTCTCTCTCTCTCTCTCTCCCTCAGGTCCGTGCATCGCAGAAACGCGGGGGGTGCGCGCGCTCACGCGTACCAGTACGGTATCCTTGCGACGGCATTGACTGCTTGCGCTCATTGCGACGTGCAGTGGTTCTAATCTGTTGGCGGTGGCGCAGGTGTGGAAGGATTAGGATTTGCGGTGTTTCGGCGTTGTTGGACTCGCCCTGAAGTAACTATAATTCAACAGGACGGTACCTGCCACGTGTAGCTGGAGAAGCTTTGCGGCTAGTCGGAGTCGCGGGACTGGGCGCTGCTTGGCTGCCAGTGTTGACAGTGTTGACAGCAGACTTGCAATTGGGAGGTGGAACATTCACTTCGGAGGTTAGTTAGACGCGGGTTTGAAATAACTGCCCTCTCGCCCGATCTGGAAATTTGAGGGTGTGGCGCAACTTGAGCGAGCGCTGTACGCGAACTGTTTCTCGCGGAGAAACAAAGGAGTTTGAGGGGAAACTTGTAAATCGTTAAACGCTGGTAGGTGAACCAACGATGAGAAGGGGATCTTCATTGCCGATACCCCTCGAAGTGGGGAAGAGGCCATCTTCTCCATCGAGTGTCGGCAGCGGGGAATGCGAAAGAAATGTGCACAGCTGCGCGGAGGAGAGACGAGCAGCAATCTTGAACAAAAGTGCATTGAAATCGTACGAAAATGGAGACTTTCAAAGCTCGCTGAGGTAGGTTCGGTGTGGGGCGGGCGGATGAATTTGCTTGAAAGATTTCTGATCGACCGCACTAACAAAGCGATACGTTGACTCCACTTGTTACATCGCTGAACTTGCATAATGACGCTTCCACAATTTTTCTTGGCTGAAGATACCTGGATCAGTCGCTTAACCTTTGCAGATCTAGCACCGCCGAGGAGCTTCGGCGTATGGTGGTCAGCTCAATCCGCAACAGCAACAACAACCAAGTCGTAGACGACGATCTATCTCAAAGCTGTCCATCCAGCCTGCTTGAAAAATTTAGACTTGATCGGCACGGCGAGGGCCACGCCGAAATTCAACGCTCAGAGAGCCCAGAGTTTGGTTTTTCGCGCAACTTTGATCCTGACGACAGTGAGCGATCTCGTTTCTCAAACGGCTATTCTAGCTCTAACGCGAGGCGCCAGCACAATGGCTTTCGTAGCTTTGACAGTCAGCTCTTGCGAAGCGCGTCTACGGGTAGCACGGACAGCATGGTCTCGTTGAAGCCTCCAAAAATCAGACGACAGCGAATGCAAAGTCAACAAAGAGTAGCGAACCAAAGGCGAAAGTACTCGACTTCCCCCACGATTGGTCAGCGTCTCCCGAAACTTCAAATCGACATGACAGAGCCCAACCCAGAACGTAAGAGGTTAAGGCGTAGTCACGATGTATTAAAATTTGAGTGTCTGACGCTTGATGATAACGATGAAGAGTTTGAAGGCAAGCGCAGAGGCCGTGCGAGCTTGGACTCGATGATCTCCACGAGCTCCTCTTTACACAGCCTTCCGCTCAGCGAACTTCATCTTGATGAAGAGCAGACAACCATGTACTCACCATCTTTTGGGATGGGTTGCGCTCGGCCCATCGCGACAGACAGCCCTCCCCATTTGCCAAAGCGGAGGAGTGAAGACGTCTCTACCCCAATTAGCGGACAGCAGCTTTTCCCAACGGATTCGCTACTGTTTTCGAACGAAAAGCAGTTTGCATCACCTGAAGGGAGAGTCGCATTTAACCTCCGGGCCCCGCCCTCGGCTGGAAGCACAATGTCGGGGATAGAGCGGCCGCAGCTGTCCGATTCTCCAGAACTCGCCAGGCCTAGGATGGAGAGAATGCGGGACCGAACCATGAGTACGCCAAACCAGACAACAAAAACGGTGGATGGAAGCAGCCTTTTCTTTGGTGAAAATCTGTCCACGAGACAACTCGCTGGCCAGAAAGGCAATGCTCTGTGGAAAAAAATCGACGAGCAGAATGAGAACGACACCAACGCTTCGAATTTGAGGTTTTCTCAGAAGCGCACCCAGATGGAGATGACTCCGTCATGCAAATTATTTTCTGGCGCAAGAGCGAGGAACGCTCCCATGGCAACCCCCACGAGAGAAGAGGTCTTCAATGCTTGTGCCGATGCTGACATGTCGGACTATGTCCGCGTTTGCGAAGCCGCCAACATCAAGATCGTGGCGCTGGATTTTGACAATACTTTTCTCAGCATTCACACGAAAGGCATTTGGAGTTCGTCTCCGTACGACCTAAAACCTTACATTCGCCCAGTGTTTCTCTCGCTGGTCCCAGCGTTCCTTGCAAGTGGGATCGTGGTTGCCATTGTAACATTCTCGCCACAAACAAAGCTCATTAGCGAGCTAATCCAATACTCCTTCCCATTGCAAGCAAAGGTGGGAACCAACTTCTTCATCTGCGGCCAAACAGAGAGTCGACTGAGCTGTCGGAGGGATCCTCTCGGCATGCATCTCGAGCAAAGCGCGTCTGCGCAGGCTCCTATCTGCCCGTCTCCCACAAATGGCGGAAAGAGATCTCATATCAGCAACATTTGTAACCAATACTTTGTCTCGTCCGGCAAAGATGTAGCGGTTCCTGAAATATTACTCATTGACGACGATTTGGACAACATTCGATTGGCGCACAGTCAGCACATCAAAGCTATCAGGTTCCAAGCGGATGAAGGTTTCTTGAGTTCCGAGCACCAGCTTTTGTGTGACATTCGGGACAAACGTTGGCTTGTTCAGTCGTCCTCTCCTTTGAAATAACCGACTAGGCAGAGCAGTGCCCTCGCTCTCTTGGTCATTTCCGGATAGAGAGATACCCCGCAGACTGTTTGAGAAACGCATCTTTAAAATTGAACCAGTACAATCTGCCCTGAACTTCCCTGTCCGCCGTCAACATAGCAGAGCCCATCTCGAGCTCCCGCTAGCTCCCCGGGCTCTACACGTTCGTTTCACTGCAATCGAAGTATTTCCTTTTCTTCTAGTGGATCGGAACCGCAAAAGCACGAATCCCCCCATCTTGTCTTGACAGTGAATAAGCATTTTAAATGTCCCCGCTCGTCGGCCGTTCATTCATTCGGTGCTACTTAGGTCCACATCGGCACCGGCATCGCCCCGTTCAATGAACATTGAACGAATTGAACTCGCGTGTTCTGATTCTGAGTTTCTACCGTCCAGGTTACTGTACTCGGACTCCCAATATTTCCCATGTTCCACCACTTACCCACTTAGTCATCGCGTAGCCTCACTTGCGAACAGCGATCTGCTCCTCTGCATGGAATAGGGCGAACAAAAGCCTTCGCGCAGGTGCAGAACGCTTTTGTGTGGCACCATCCACGAACGCTTTAGCGACTTTAGCGATCTCTAGCTTCTTTAGAGGGCAGAGAAGCAGAGATTTGCTTGGCCCTCCGCATACATTGCGCAGACACACACACACACACACACATACCCACACACACAATCGCAGTCCCCGCGCCGCAATAGGCCGAGCCATAGTGTTTGCGCGAAGATTGTCGCGAAGATTGTGGGGAGTGCATTCGTCTGGGGTGTTTGGGTGAGTAGGGATTGGTTGTTTGTAGTTGGAGGCAATGCAGCACGACGACCTGATCTGGTCGTGTATAGGGAACAGGGGGACGCACTGCTCGTTCAAGACGACAGTGCGCAACAATCAGGACTTTTGCAGGAATGAGTACAATCTGACGGGGCTGTGCAACAGGCAGTCGTGCCCTCTGGCGAACAGTCAGTACGCAACGGTGAAGGAGGAGAACGGAAAATGCTACCTGTACATGAAAACGATCGAGAGAGCGCACACGCCAAAGTATCTGTGGGAGAAATTGGAGCTACCCAAGAACTTCAATAAGGCGCTCGAAGTCATCGACGAAAACTTGCAGTACTGGTCGTCCTTCCAGCGCTTCAAATCCAAGCAGCGCTTGACCAAGATTCATCAGTACTTGATCAGATTGCGCAAGTTGAAAAAGAAGGCCCCAACAACAAAGCTAGTCAATATTAACAAGAAGGTCGAACGGAGAGAAAAGCGCCGCGAAGAGAAGGCCCTCAATGCAGCGCTTTTGGAGAAGTCCATCGAGAAAGAGCTCCTGGAGAGGCTCAAGCAAGGTACATACGGAGACATTTACAACTTCCCTTCGAAAGAATACGAGGCCGCTCTTGAGGAGATCGAAGTTGAGGAGGAGGAAGAAGAGAGCGAGGAAGATGCTGAGGAAGGCGACGAGTTTGAAGATGAGGACGAGGATGAAGACTACGTGCAGCGCGTCGAGTATGTTGAGGGCCCCGTGGATTCCGATGATAGTGACTTAGAAGACCTGGACGGTTGGGACGAGACCTCATTCCAAAAGTCCCTTGGAGCTGAAAGCGATGAGGACAGCGAGGCTCCGGAGGACGGTTCCAAAAAACGGAGACGCGGATCCAAAGAAAAGCCAAAAGCATTTTCTTCCGGACCCGGGGATAAACGCAAAAAGCCCAAGCGCGGCGATGGTCGCAGAGGGCCAGTGGAAATTGAATATGAGCAGGAGGAAGAAACGCCAGAGAGGCTTGTGGCTTCCAACTAATTGTGAGGGAGAGAGGGTTTTATCTAAATTGTCTGTAGACCAAACACAAACATCACCTTTGTTTTTAAGAATGCTATTTTACATGACATAGTAACAGCTTCCTCCGATCGGTAAAGAGGAAAATAGCGCCCGGAAACTCTCAGAGCTAAAGAAGCAGCGAACCTAATGTTGCCAAGACCTCTGCGCTTTGCGCTTCGTACAAAGCGATTTCAGCTTGTAGACAAAACAAGTCGTCTTGAACTTTTTGCCTCGCGCAAGCAGCGTCCAATTCAGCCTTGGCCAGGAGGCTCGGAGATATTTCTTCTTTGCTTAGCGAAGCGCCGACTAGCTCAGACAAGCAATTTGTCAGATAGCATTCTGACATCTCTGCGCTACTTTGTATTGCCTCGAAAGCACTGATCTCGGAACACCGGGCCAAGATAAGCGAGGCGATTCGCTTTTCAGTAAGTGATAGGCCTTCTTTTTCCCAGTCCATATTTTCAAGTAAACCCGAGGCACCAGATCCAACACACAACATCCGGTTAGCTTCTTGAACCTGAGCTCCGGTTCGCAAGAGCGGCTTCAAAAAGTAGAGAAGACAAGCAGAATTCGCTCGTTTTTCTGAGCATAGATGGTATATTGCTGGAAGGAGGTCGCTCGATACCTTTTCACTCTGAATCAAATTAGTGTACCTGAAGACAGATGACTCTAGCTTGTACCACACCTCTCTCTCTGAAAACCTGTCTGCTCTCCCATTTTGCCACTTGAGGACTTCTTTCTCGGTCGCTTGAAGTGTCTTCACCACTTTCTCTTCGTTCGCACCTAGTTCCATTGAGTCAACTGAACCTGCGTACAGACAAATGAGATTTCCAACCAGTTCACAAAGCCAGCTAGCGATGAGCTGATTGTCACAGGTGACATCGGGTTTCCCCATGATACGGAAGGACCAGTAGTCTGCCAATGGCTCCAACAAGTCGCAAAGAGCCGGGACTGCCCGAAGAATCTTGATGACCGCTTCAAGAACGTTGTTAGAGTCTTCGACGCATAAATCTCGTCTCCATCGAATCAAATTTCGGTGCAACTTTTCTATTTTCAAGGGGTCAAGCGTCTGGCCATGGCGCGCTGAAGTTCCTTGCGCAGGCAAGTCGTCCTCCTCGCTGTCAGATCCATCGTCCTCGGCGACGCTCTCTTCGTCTCCGTGGCTTACATTTTCACCTCCCACCGCCAAACCGACTTGAAGAGTGCGCTTGCTTACACTTGCGAGATCAAAGGCCTCACGCAACGACCCTCTTTTCGGCAGCCCTTCGTCCAAATACGTCCACAGAAGTGCCTCTAGGCCTGTCTTCCAGTCCATAGCGCCACTCATCATGAGGGTACTCGCCGCGTACGCTTCATCGTTTCGTGAGTGGGCGATCTGTTGTCCACTCTGTCGTAAGGACAATCCTATGTATCCTATGTATGGGAAAATGGCCGTTAAAGTCTTGAAATCCAGTATCAGTTCAAGAGAATCCGGCCAGAGAAGGTGGCCCGGGGAATTGCAATCAGATTTTGATCAGATTGATCAAATTGATCAGATTGATTAGATTGATCAGATTGATCAGATTGAGCTGTGTCGGACGTGAATATATGGACTTTGTAAGCCACGGGTCGAACAAACGAAAAGCGCGTAGGTTGGCGTCGTGAGGATGGACAACGCGCCAAGGAGCCACCTCCTGATGAGTCCGGCATCACTCACTCCCGCTTCTTTCAAAGAAATTGCAGGTGATGTTGGAGGCGCCAGCCTGCATTCGTAACGAACTCTATCCACTCTGATTACTCTGATCCGTTCAGCACGCGCCCGAAGAATTAGGGTCACACAAGGCGGTGTGCACTGAATGGAATAGCCACAGCTATGGCCTTGCATGAGATCGAGTGAGGCCGATGTGGCTGATCTGAATTTCTACTCTGAATTTCTGACAGTGACAGTGAATTCTGAATAATGAATTCGGAAGTCGGAATCAGCTTTGTAGCCGGACAGTGCAGTGTCACTAGACCGAGCAGTATGCGCGAGCCTGGATGTTTTGGTCACGGATCAAGAAAATGGGCAAAGAGTCTCCGAATTTAGATACAGCCTAGCAAGAAAGACGATTCAGGCGCATTCCAACTTCATCGCCTCCGTATTCAGCTAGCGACTTGGATAAATGGCTCGGGCTTGTACACGGAAACGGAAAATGAAAAATGGCGTCTTAATCATTTCTTGCGAGCACTAGATATCCCACAAATTTAGTACATTCGAGGCTTTGTGATCGATTCGCAATCCCAGCTTGAGCCATTCCGAGCAAGTGCGCAAAAGGATGGAGCGGAACGGAGAGCAGCACATCGAAGACGAAACCATGGAGGCGCCGGCGGTCGCGGGAGGGCGGCTCACAAGGCGCCATGGGGGCGGGCGGGAGACTTCGTTTCTGGACGTCTTTGGAACAGAGCTTTTGGAAGAGCTCTGCTCATTCCTGGACACTCGCCGCGATGTGCTTCCCGGCTTGGCCCTCGTTTGCAAGGAGCTGAAAAGCACGATGAATATGATCGCTCTGAACATATGCCAAAACGAGGCGGATCGGGTGACTTTCGAAGATCTTGAAAAGCTGGGAAACTGTGGATTCAAATTGAGAGGCATTCATTTCAACACGTCAGTCAAACAGAATTCATCAGAAGCAGATGATTTCGAAGCGATGTGCGCGAAGCTCAGTTGCATGGGCACACTTCAACGCGTGGAAAATCTTACTCTCACACAGCCAGTCATGCACAGTTGCACAATGCACCAAATCAGTTACTTTTCTAATGTTCGATGTCTTCAGATAAACTGGTCCCGAGGCATTGAAACTTTGGACGCCATATCCGCCTGCTCAAAACTAGAGGAGCTCAGTCTAACTGGTTGCGCGAACCTGACGTGCATCGAGAGCATTTCAAGACTTGGGAACCTCTCTCGTCTTTTATTAAAGGGGTGTACCGCGCTAGAAAACGCCGACGCTCTGTCTCACCTTCAAAGTCTTCGATCACTGCAATTGGTCTCCTGCACAACCCTCAAGAGCATTGCATTCGTTCGCTCGTTAGGCTGTCTGCAAGATCTTCGTATTGAAGCAAATCTTGAGCTTCGAAACCTCGATGACCTGCTGCACTGCCCATCACGGAAGCATCTCATGTCCTTACATATGACTTGGTGTAAAGCTCTGCAGGACATATCCGGAGTCTTGGAGTGTCAGAAGCTACAAGAGTTCAATATTCATGGCTCATCACAGATCAAAAGTATCGGCGTGCTTCGGGCCTGTCCCGAGCTGAGATACATTGATCTTCAGGAATGTCCTTTGATTTCGGACTACAAATCGGTCAGCTCGTGCTTTGGCTCGTTGATGTCGCTTGCGGTGGGAGGAACTTCGCTGCAGCATATGGAACCCGAAGAGACAAACCAACTGAAGGAAGCCTTTCCTGAGTTCTTAAAAAGCTCGAATGTAACCATCGAGAAGCTGAGCTTGAGTAATTTCGACTGGATTTCCAATCTGAAGGTACTGGAACCACTTCCTGCTCTTAGAGAACTGGTTGTTCAGAGCTTCCCGAATCTGCGGTGCGTCCAGTCACTCGAGTCTATGCCGCAATTGAAGCATGTGAGTATTAAAAGGTGTCGCTATGTCAATGATCTGTCCCCGCTGCGAAAATGCTCGGCCTTGGAATCGGCTGACTTCACTGGGCTTTCGGACTCCGCGAAAGCAAGCCTACCTGCAACACAGCTCCTCGCGACCAGGTCCCCAAGATCAACGCCACGCCGGAAGAGGTTTGCGGGAAATCTTCAGTTACAAATGAACACTAACTTTTCATAAATGTGCTATGTTTTACGTTTCTTTCCTGAATCTGAATTCCAATCGCTAGTGAATTTTGAATTTTAAATTCTTAAACTGCTTCTTCACTCCATCCCACCTTCCAAGAGGGTTTGTTTCCGCTATCTCTCACAACCTCGAGGCTCGTTTAGTCTTTCAGAATTCAGATGACAGGGTTTGTTGACTGTGAATCAACGTTAGCCGTTCCTAGTGCTAGGGTTAGTGCTCTGTGTGACGAGCGAGCTATAACATGGTGAGGTGAGTGAGGAACGGAGGGAGAAAAGCCACTGCCAGTACAAGCAAGCAAGCGAACGGGCATTAGTTCGCGCGCTCACCGTCCACCAAGCCTTGGTGTCCGCAGGATGGAGCACAAACTGCGAGCACAGCTGCTGCTGATCGTTGCAATCGTGTCGTTCGCATATTACTTTGTGTGGATTCTGGTGATGGTAAGTTATAGCTCGAGAGGGGTCTTTCGTCTACGCTTTATTTTTTTACAAGACTGACGTGTCGCTCGAGTACGCCTGCAGCCATTCGCAGGGAAAGACCACCCTTTGCACACAATGTTCCCGAACCGCATTTACGCACTTCTCCTGCCAGCCCTCGGCCTTGCCTCCATCTTTGGCTTGGCTGGAGTGGTTGCCGGAGTGAAGCTTTTCAAGGAGGAGCCAAACCCGAAAGTGAAGTTAGCGTAGCAATCTCCACTTTAGGTGATGAGACTGCTTTAGCTACCATATAACGCATCCACCGCTTGGCGGAAGAGACTTTGCGTGTACTCTGGTCCCGGTCGCTGAGCAAAAGACATTCAATTAGCGAGAAACAAGCTCCCAGTTCAAGCCAAACCGTCCGACTTACCTGAATATCATGAATATAACAGACGCTGTGTCCGCTCGATTGCACAATTTTCGACATTTTAAACAGCCCCTCAAGCTTTTGAAGCTTTTGGCCTGCGTTTTGCATTCGTTTGCGATATAAAGCGGGATCACTCTTCTTTAGCTTTGTCATCTCTGAAGAAGGAATTCCAATCAATTGTTTCTCAACCACATCGGAGTTTACAAGAGCGACGCAACCCCCTATTCCATCGCCAAACTCGATGTGAAGTGTGTAACCGCCATTTCCTGTACTCTTTAGTTTCCCGTGTACGCCCATAACAAAACCTTTTATGTAAACAAGCTTTCGCTCCCTCAAATCGGAGAGGAACCCGTAAGATTTGCCCTCGGCGTCTTGAGAGACTTGCAGTTCGTTCTTGAGCTCAGTAGCAAGAGAGATCTGCGAGTCGGACTGCGATAGCGATATCTGCAGGGGCTTAGAAGGGGTAGCTTGATTTGAAGGGGTGTATATTGGCGAGGACAGCCTAGTTGACTGTGGAGTGAGGGTTCGAACTGAATGAAACGACAACGAAGATGCCTCCGTGCGTCTCTCATCAGGTAATAGCGAAACCACAGCTGGGGTCGATGGAGCAGTCGCCCGCCGTGGGTACGGAGCGGAAGTTGAGGGCGCAGCGGTGTTTTGGCTAGGAATCACTTGAGTTGTTCCCTGTGTCGAGGTGTTGTGTCGAGACATCAGCTCGGTTGGTGCGTGCCGGGTTCGGATCTGAGACGGTGTACTGGAGCTCTCTCGTGTTGATCCTCCTTCGTTTGCAGAGGGTGTGCTCCCTCCGAGTGATACAGAATTCTCTTCATTGAGCAACAATAAGCCGCGTCGAATCGGTACCTGTGTAAGGATGAGCTTTTCGCCCACTGCCCCTTGAATACCGGAAACGACAGAGTGTTCGATCGCATACAAAGTCTGAACACCATCAGTTAGCTCAAGCTTAAGCACGCGCTTTCCCCTGGGCGGAGCAAATTCAGCTTTCCCGTCTTTACCCGGAGGCTTGTTCGTTTGCTGTTCCTCTGATGCTGCATCAGTTTCTTCCGTCTTTTCCAGATTTCGCATGGACTCCGCGATGTCCGAAGCAGCATTCACCTTCGCCAGTAAACGCCAAGTCAGCATCTCTCAATTCACGCCAGTCTGTAGCAGACTTCTCAACTCACCTGGACGATAAAATTACCATCGAGCAGTACATTATGTTTGCCCGAGATATCCGGAGGTAAATTCGAACCTCTGACGATCTTCCGAAGATCTTCCCCAAGAACCCTTTCAACAACATACCCTTCATCTCTTGTTTCCAGTCCCGCCAGCCTGTGCGGGCAGCATCTCTCAAAGTCAGTTGCTCCCTCCATCTTCAAATCTTCAACTCTCCACCATGAGTCACTTTCCAAATCTCCTCCCCCACAAGCCACAAGCTACAAGCAACACGAACGTTGAACATTGAACATTAAACAATAAACATTCACATGCATCCACTTCGCCAACTTACCACTCCTCGTGAAGCGTTAGTCCACCGAACGTCTCCATTCCCATTGCAAGTCTCCTGTCTCTCTCTCTTACGTTCGCGTTTGCTCGCTCGCTTTCTCTCTCTCTTCCAATTCAAATGTGCGCTCCGGTTCCGGAACGCTTTCGCACGATGTGTGCTTCTTTGCTCACGTACAAAGAACTGCTCGCCGCGGATTTGAGACTGTACTAGTACTTGAGTTAATTGCTCGTATTCCTCCGCGCCGTACAGCCATATACAGTAACCCATAATCCCCTAGCACCGCCTATCTTGTGCATTAGGATCCACCTTTGACTAAGCCGGCAGTATAGTAATGCTACACAATGCGTAGTAGTACATTGCAGTCAGAACGCCTATCGAGTGAACTGAGTAGCTTCATTAGAGAGAACCGGTAGCAGCGTACCCACAGGAGCGGTTACTTGTCGCGGACCCAGTGACCCGAACCCAAAAACCCATCGCGGAACCAGCTGAGCCAGCTGAGCCACTCAGCAGAGCCGGTTTCGCGCGTTCCGCACGGCGCTTCGGAACTCGAAACTCGAAACTCGAAAGTCGGTCTGGTTTCTCTCTCTGTCTCTCTGAAATTGTGTCGCGGAGTCTTGGGACCTGCCGCCTTCTCAGGAAGCTGTAATGCTGCAGCGCGGTGAACAAGTTGGGCGTGAATAAAGAGAAGAATAGCTCTGAGTTCCGCGATGGCGAGGATAGGGCTGCTGGCGCAAGCAGCGAAGAATCGGGAAGGTTCTCAAGGTTCTCCAGTGCGGCGAGATGGTGCGAAACAGGAGATGAAAAGTCCGCAAGAAGAAGAAGAAGAAGAAGAAGTGGAGGGCAGAAGGAGTGAAAGAGGGCTCGTTGGTTTGGAAAGGCTGGAAGAGGAAACGGAGCGGAGAATACGACTCGCAGGAGCGATGTGGGCGTGGAGAATGCAGAACGAGTCATTCGGGAAATGGAAAACGCGCGCGGAGGAGCGGAGACAATCGAGACAATTTCTGCTCGCATGGGCCGAGCTCACTGCTCAGAACCGCCGCGAGTTGAGGGATGTGCTCTCGCAGTGGAAATTGTTTGTCGGACAAAAATCAACCACGCGTCAGGGCCTCCTGCAATGGCGGGAGTTTGCACAGCGATGTATAGAAATGCGTAAAGCGCTGAAACTGTGGAAGCAGTTCGTTCAAGAAAGAAAAGACTGCCGGCTCTTTTTCACAACGTGGCACAGCACAGCCGTTACGGTCAGAAATCTTCGGCTCAAGGAGGAGTGCCGTTTATGGAATAGATGGCTTGCATTCGTGCGGTGGAAGACAAAATTCCGAACGTTGCTGACCAGAATCGCGAGCCAAAGGGTGAAGAGGGAAGCCATGAAATGCTGGTTGGACACATGCCGTTACTGGGAACGAAACGAAAAACTTGGTGCAATCTTTCTCGCGGCTCAATCACGGCTTGAAAGGGCATGTAAAGCCCAGTCATTCAAGTTGCTTGTCGAGGTTCTTGCTCACGACTGGCAAATAAAACAGGTCGCGTTCACAGGTTGGAAGTCAGTGGTCTCGACCCATCGTAAGACACGAGCTTTGTTCATGGCCTTGGCGGGGGCATTTGGCAAAGCAGAGTGCAGAAATGTGTTTAGGGCGCTGACAAATGCTGTCAAAACCGCTCAAGTTGAGGATCTTGATGGAAAGCGTACCGCTCTTCAAATTTTAAAATTGCATGCCGAACGGCACAGCTTCGTGAACCTGGCGAGATACTGGAGAAAGCGAAGAGTTTTCAGTTCGTGGAGGCTCCGGGTGCGTGAGACGCACGCCAAGTTCGAGCGCTCCGTGCTGATTCATGAGGAGCGGCTTCAACAGCGCTTTTTCGAGGGTTGGCGCCGAATGGTTTCAGAGAAGAAACGTCTGCGTGCTATTTCAGCAAAAATCCGTCAAGAGAGAAACTCAGTTCTGATACGCAAACTTTTTGTGGCTTGGGCTGTCGTCAAAACCGCAAACCTCAAATGCAGGATAAATACCCTTCGGAAATGCTTGCACTCATGGTCGTGTCATACTTCTCAGATCCGCTCGCAAAGAACTCACTGGAGGCTGTGGCGCGTTTTTTCGGCAATGTGCAAACGAGAAGGTGCGCTGAAACGTAACGTTTTGCATGTTTGGCGAGAGCAAATCCGTATAAAGAGGCGCGTAGCAAGTTTGATCGCACAATTCTCCAATCGGAGAATGGACTCCACGTTTCAGCGATGGGCAGGGGATGCTTCACGCTCAAAGTCGTTACGAGAGGACTTCCAGAGAATGGCGAGGAAGATTGTTTTAAAGAGTGACATCACGCTCTTAAGCGATGTAGCCCTGGCGGTCAACGAGCGGCGTGAAAATCGAAAGGAAACCCTGTTGCGTTCCATTTTGAAGCTTGCGTTTGTGAAATGGAGATCCGAAGTGTCCGCAGCCCGATTTATGGCAGCAGTCCTGCAGGCATGGCGTACACGTACATTTGCGCTGCCTGCCGAACATGCCAACCAAGCTCTCGCAAAACGCGTTTTGCTTGCGTGGAAAAATGTTCCGCTGGAGCGAAAGAGACGTATTGTTCGGCACAAGCAGTATGTTTGCGCAGAGGTTCGACTCATCGCCAAGCAAAATCGCATTGCACTCATCTTTTACTTGACTCGTCTCCTTCGCAAGTGTTGGGCAGCATTTCGCCAAGCAGTGCGCGACTCGAGGCTGCGCTCTCAACCGAGCCAAATCCTGCCGGTACCTAGAGACAAACTGATTCACAGTATCTATGCAGCATACTCTGCGGCCTTATCGTCGCTTCGGGTTCAGGATCTCGTCTCGTTCTTCAGAGATTTTAGGCTCTACTCAAACTCTTACAATGTCCTTGTACATGTTCGGAGGCTTGCGGAGAACTCCCTCGACTCAAACTCCCCCAAGTCGGCAGACTCCTCCAGCTTGTGTGACACTTTTGTGAACAAGAAACATCGCATCAACAGCGCCGAGATTGTTTGGGCCTTGACGACCTCCGTCCACATCGATGACTTCACAAGGTCTTTGGAGAGCCGGATCAAGCACGATAGTGAGTGGCTTCGCATTTTCCAGGTCGCCGAGTCACGTTTTCAAGAGACCGGCATGATCACTCCCAAATGTCTATTGGGCGTGGAGTTCCTCAGCCCAGAGCATCTCTCGCAACTCGTTGGCATGGAAAAGGTGCTCAGGTTTATCTTCATACATTTTTTGAACTCGAATCGGAGGGATTGCCCGGTATGGAAACTCCCGCTGGAACTGCTCGATGAAAATCCAAAACGATCGTATAAGATCGCTCCGGAGTGCGCTCTTGGGGAGATCGAGGCCGTGATTCTCGTGAAGGAATTGAGTTGGGCCCCTAGATTGATCTCCGTGCCACAAGTTCGCAAGTACTTTAACGACTGCTTGCATATAGAACGAGAGTTTTCTCCTGCAGTAACGGGCTTGTCTTTCAGTTACTTTGTGGAATTCGTAGGACGGATCGGCTTGCATCTCGACCGGAAGATGGCGTCGCCGGATGGTCGCCAAACAGGGTTTGCTATGCTGATGGAAGCCGTGGACCCGCGACTCGTCAAGCTCATGTGTCCACCTCCCAACGGAAGCCCTCCACCTAGCGAAACGGATTCGCAGGTGAAGGATCAGATATCGCAACTGCTGGACCTGTGCAGCGATACGTCGTCGTTCATTGACGTGTATTTGCAAAATGATTTGGAGGTACCCTCCCTTTGTTCTCCCAGCAAACTCGGCGAACAGTATCAGTTCCCAGAATCTCCGGCACCAAAGAAAGAAAATAAGCTACACGGGAGCAATAGGTCTGAGTCAGGAGCTCACTCAGTCTCCACCAAACCTAATGGGGCAGAACCGATCGAAAGTGTGATGCGTTTGAAAAGCTTCGCAAAAGGGGCGAGTAGCCCTTTGAAATCGTGCGAGCTCTGCATTTCTCCAGACGGTGAGAGAGTCTCAGTAAACTGGGCCTGAGCGCTTTTAAAAAGAAGGACGGTGGGGAAGTCTGTTTCGCCGGGTACCGAGAATTAAACTTGAGCGACAGACAATTCAAAAAATCCGAAGTGTTTTTCTAACAGTAAAAATATAGAAGAAGAAGGTGTGTATCATAGTTTTGATACGGTATACAATTGGGTGTTGGTGAAATGTATCAGGGGGTCTGCAAGACTAAAGCTGAAGAATATCGAGATACCTCGAGTATAGACATAAACCGGACAAAGGTTCGTCCTACTCGCAGCCGCGTCCTTCGCAAGCAAAGAAAGATTTCTCTAGGTCGCTACACATTGCCCCCTTGCGCGTTTGCGATCGGTGTACTGCTCTGCTTTCGAAGCTTTCCACAAGGCATTTCGACAGAGTCTTCACTGTGGCACCGAGGCGTGGTAAAGGTTTGTCAAATCGTTCTCCCTAAACAAGAATGACTCCAGAGGACAGCCCTTTGGGCTCCTAACGTCAACGCGGAAGGTGTCTTCGTTCGAAGCGTTCTGCGCGGTCGTGACAGAGAGCTCTGCCGTTGATGACCCGCGTAGGACGATTAACTGCTTTTCTAAAGAGCTTGCCTTCCCCTTCCCGGACTTGCGCTCGCCATTACTGATTATCCTCCTCACTGTTTCGTTCGATATGTTTACATGCCCGGTCACGCCGGTTGTGTCCTTACTCTGCAGCATGGAAAGGCAATCACTGGCAAGCTTAGTATACTTGTCCAGCAACTTGAGACGCTTCTTCGCTTGGAGCAAACCAACTTTCTCATACACTGCGGACAGATCACTTGACATCTCGTCTGCGGTCCGTTTGAGGGACTCGCGAGTTGCTGCGGGTTTGGAAAATCTGTCTGAAAGCGCTGGCAGGAAGTCATTCGAGGAAACCTCCTCTGCAGGAACCACGTGCATGTTCCCAACTTGGCTCTCTGAAATTGGGCAGGTGGAGATGGCGGTGGAGACAAGGGTGGTCACTTTCACCAGCTTACCAAATCTATTCCGCACAACGAACTCTCTTTTCTGCACCTGATTCTTCGTCGAAGACAGCTGCTCATCTGCCTGCGAGACTTGTTGTTTGGTATTCCACATGTCAAACTCAAAGTCCCTGTTCAAACTGTACACCATTCCGCCGACATGTTTGAATATTCCCATGTCAGCCATCGTAGCCACGATGCTCGCCACCTGTTTCATCGGCTCGCCAAGCATTGCCGACGCGCGTTTCACGTCCAGTCTTCCCTCCGCCTGCTTGGCGATCGCCAGCAGTGCCCTCACGGCGCTCTTCCCCGAGCGGCTGCCTTTCAGCTGGCTCATTTTCCCGCTCCCCATCATCGTTGTCTGGCCCCTTTCCAGCACGTTCTTGAACGGCTCGATCGTCTGCGTCTTGGCAAAGTCCACCTCGCGATTCGTCGGCGTCGTCATCTTCGTCCCCGTCTTCGTCGCGCCGTCGTCCACCGCCACCGCCACCGCCACCGACCTACGAACTTGCTCCCCTACACCGTTGGCCCACCGCCACACCCAACTCGCCCAGCTCTTCACCTGCTCGCCCGCCAGCCTCTCCTTCCTTCTTCCTTCTTCCTTCCTTCCTTCTCCCCGCGCGGACACTTGGTCCTTCGGTCGCCTTCGGTCCCACTGGTGCGTCCCACTGGGTGAGTGAGTGAGAGAGAGAGAGAGTGAGTGAGTGAGTGAGTGAGTGGTGGAAGGCTAGGTGTGGGGCTGTGAGTGGCCGCGGAAGAGCGAGTACATGCGCGTGGGACGCGTTCGCGGACTGTCTGCGTCTGCTGAGTTGGAAGACTGTGTCACTCTTGTCTCTCTTTTTCTCTCTCTCCCTCTCACAACTCACAACTCTTTCTCGCGTGGGAGCTGTAGGAGCGTATACCGTGGATACCGGCCGGCTTAGGACCCGGATCCCTGCTGCTGCTTCCTGGCTAGTGCTTCGGGTTAGGCCGGGATAGGGGATTTGACTGAGGCTGGGTTTGAAGAGTGGCTTATGCGAATCCTTAGATATGAAGTAGGGCAAACGTGCTGTGGATGGGTTGCTGGCTGTTTTTGAATGTTTAGAGGGTACTGGTAGTACTTGTTAGGTTTCTGTGGGCCGCAGGCTGTGTACCGCGGCGCATAGATGCTCTTACGTTAAGACACTATATATATGATTGGTTAGGGACGAATTTGAAATTTGAATTTGAAAATTTGAATTTTTTCAAAAGGATTAGTAAACGCTATGATGCTATGATGTCGGTTCTTCAGCGAAACCAATAGTTCTTGATTTTGATTGATAGAGAGGTAACTCCGATTCCTCCGATTCCTCCGGTGCTCACAGCGGCTTGTTGATCTTCTTGTACAATGAACGAAACGTTTAGTGCAGTATAATTTCCGTTCGCTTCACGCTTCAACCTGCATATAATAATATTTGTTGATCATAAAAACTCTCTCGCGCAGCTCGGAATGCAAGCCTATTTCAAATTGTCGTAGTAGGCGCGGTATTTTGCGGTGTTGGCTTGCACCTCTTCTTCGGTGAGCATTGCGAAGGTCTTGCCCCCATGGGACTCGAGCACGTCGATGATTTTGTTCCACTTGGGATGGGGCGTGAGGCTGTCTCCATCTACAACCTTCTGTTCGTGGGCAATGTCAAGGGCTGTCACATTACGGCCGGTAGCGGTGTATTCGGTGGCAGCGGTGTTGACATCCGCACCGTTCTGCAAGAGGACTTCGATGCACTCCAGGTGACCCTTTTGACATGCAATGTGCAATGGGCACGTGCCGAACTCAACATTGCTCGGAATGTTTACATCTGCTCCCAACTCGATGAGTTGCTCTACTGTCGCACGATGACCCCCGAGCACGGCCCCGGAAAGCACTGCAATTTGATCGTCCACGAGCCCGTTAACAAAGTTTGCGCCGTTACTCAGCTTGAGCAACTGTCGAATGAAATCGATCTTGCCTTGAATGCTAGCGACGAGGATCGCCTCTAGCCCATCTGCGCCGTGTTCGATGAGAAGTTCTGCAATATCGACGTAGCCGAAGGTGGTTGCGACGAGGAGGAATGAGTCGCCTTGTCCGTTTTTGCAATGCGCGTTCATGCCCTGCTCCAATAATAACTTGACACACGCCGGAGAATTCTGCTCCACGGCAAACCACAAGCAGTCGTAGCCGTGCTTGGTGCGCTGCTCCATAAACTTCTTCTGGGAGTCGCGAGAAACGAGCGCTTGAAGCAGTGTGAGATTATTTTCTGCGGCGGCCCACATAAAGGCAGACATGCCCTGTTTCGTCTGAATATGGAGGTCATTTGGGTGCGCATCCAAATGCTTTTGTACCTCCTCCACCTGACCATTTTTCACTAAAGAAATTAGCTGCGGTGGCGTTTGCTCGTCCATGAGAATATCCTTGTCTCCAGGTGTCTCCACAATCATCCTGTGGCAAGCCTCGTGACTCTTTCTCACGCTGATTCCAAAGCAGTCCCAGCCTTCAGCGTTGTTTTTCTGTGAATATTGGTAGTGCTGTGGACCTTGCCAGTCGATCAGTAACCGGAGAAACTCCGGTCTGTTGTGCTCTGCGGCCAGATGAAAGCAATTATTCTTCAACTGATCTGAAATTTCAGGTAGGCAGAGATTGTAGTTGGCAATAATTTCAGCGTCAAGGCGGATGAACTTTCTCAGCGCAACGACATTGCCAGCCGCCGCCGTTGCCAGCCAGATGCTCTTCAGCGCATCTGGAGTAAAACGGTCGGAAAAATCATTCGAAACGAGACGTCGCATAACTTCGTAAAGTAGACTTTTCTCGCCTCGTTCCTGAAGAATCTCGCAAAATATGAGAAATACGTCGTGCCACCAGGCATTTTCGAGCCTACTTCCTCCGAAATGAAGTGCAACACCTGCGCTGAACGCTTCTGGCCCAGCCCTTTGTGCTTGTCGTAAGTTTCCGGCTATAGCCTCGGCTGCGAGGTGCTCTTGGAGTGTCAGGTGAGCGAACATTACCACCCTATCAACGAGCTGCCTACCCTTGGCCCCGGACCCATCCACATTGGAGTCGTCCCTCGCCTGAAAAAGAGGTACATGATCACGGGTAATACTGCGCTGTAAAGCGTTGACAACCTCAACAAATTTAGCAGCTGTGAAGGAACCCTCACCAGAATCGGAGAATATGCAATTGTTCAAGGCATCGAGAAAATAGTCGGTCGGGATATCGCGATTGTCTCTGCTGTGGGTCATAAGCGCAACCTGGCGAAGAAAGTGCATCGCTTTCTCGTCCTCCAACAGATCAAAATCTCTCTCGATAATTTTGTCCTCCTTCCCAGACCTACGCCTATACTTGAATGCATCCCCTCTGCGAAGCATCTGCTCAATCGCAAGTCGAAACAACTTTGCTCGAGTAAGACGTTGATTCGCACTGTGAAGCATTCGACGGAAGACTGGAATCTTTTTCGAGCTGGACAACAGAAAATCATCTTCGCTCATGGTCTCCAGAGAGTACTTGGTCGAGTCCTGGCGAGCAGTTGTTCCCAAAACGTGAATAAGAAGACTAAGCATGAGAGGGTTCTTCGCGAGCAAGGCGTATTCTGGTTCGCAAAGTTGCGTTTGCAAGTCCTTGCACACAACTTCCAGCGCTGCCTGAGATTCCTCGTCTCGCGCGCCTCCGCCGTACAATATGCGCTTCTCCACGATATCGTTGATCATATCTGTTGTCAAAGGCTGTACTCGCGTGATATGAAAGTCGTGTTCAACTACGGTGCGCATATAGTCCGCAAATCCCACTTCACGCGATGTAACCACTACTCTTTGCTCAAAGTTGCGCTCCAAATGTCGGCTAAGCCAGTTCAGCACGACGCTTCCAGTGGTTCCCGCTTCGTCAAGGCCATCCAACAATAGCACGGTCCGGCCGCTGTTAATCGCACGCTTCAGGAACGCGGTCTTGGACGACTGGGGTCCAAACTTCTCGTCCAAGTACGCGCCGAGAAGGTCGTCGTGTTCTGAAAGGCCCAACCTTGCGATCTGCCTTCCGAGATCGATCAGCAGGACTCGAATTGGGATCAAGCAATCCGGGGAGGACAAGTTTTGCTCAATGGCTCCGAAGACGAGTAGTTTTCGCAGCAAGACGCTCTTTCCAGCCGCCGGAGCACCGAGCACGACAACACGCCTTTTGGTGGTCAGGTCAATTTCTGCAGGAAGAAGTGAGTCAACCTTGGCCAAATATGCTCTTGCGCCTCTGTTGTCTAGAGGTGAAGACGCAAGCTCCTCGTCCATGGCCTTGAGCACTTCATAGCGAAGACTTTGACACCTGGCTTTTGAAATCATACAAGTTTTGGAATCTGTGGCAGCGGAGATGAGCCGAGCCAAGAGAATGTCGCGCAAATCTTCAAAGAAAAGTGTTGTATCGTCTGCGCTTTTGCAGGTGAACAAATACTCTTGCACGAAAGAGTCTGGTACTGGAGTAAGCCCAAGAGGCGCAAGTGCCTCTTGCACATCTCGGTTGCTCTGAAGGATCTCTTGGAGTTCCGTTGAGTATATTGAGTTTGAAGTTGTCTGCTTGGCAGTCTGTGCGAGGATGCCACGAAGCGCACATAGTGCTGCGCGAAGGTGAGATTCGAGAGCAGTGTCAGTATCCGAGACTTCGGTTTCTTCCATGCTATCGTCATCATCTTGTTCTTTTGACTCGGATTGCGCGATTTCGATGTTCACGCATTGATTGAGCACCGAGAGTGTCTGTCTCGAGACTGGGTCTACAAAGTATGCCTCTTTCCCACCCACTGCGGAGAGGTATTTGGCGCGCTCGCGGCCCATAGCCTCTCGCATGCAGAGTACATACATTTGCTTGTCTGATGGGGAGATGATGTCAGTCTTAGTGGAAGGCATCTTCCGTCCGCTGTGCGCCTGTACAATATCAGGAAACAAAAGCTCAGTCACTCTTACGCTGTGAATTAGAGCCGCAATAAGTGCCATTTTCTTCTGTGGGGCACTTGTATCGCGGAAAGACAGTGCCTTAATTGCGTAGTACAGCCGTCCAGCGTGCATGTGAATCGGATTCAAGTCTGCTTGGCAATAGTCCGGAACATATTGTCTAATTCGCGAAATTGCGTTCCACGTTTGCTCCAACGCCCCGACGCCAGGGTGGTTCAGGTCCGGGCCGAGAGCGCTCAGCTCGGGAAGGACGAAGAGGCTCTTGGTCGCTAGCTTAACCAGTAACTTCAAATAGTCTTCTTCCAACACCGCTGGAATGGTTTCACCATTTCGATGTTGATCCGTCAGGGGGGTGTACTCCAAAAGAAGTGTGGATTCTAGCTTTGCAAAGTCCATCAAGATCGGACCCTCGCCAGAAAAAGCAAAGTCAATCAACCACACGATGGTCTCGCTGTCAATAAGAATGTTTGCGCCGTTCAAGTCGCCGTGAACAACTCCTGTCAGCCGGGTGTGCTGCTTTTTTGCGTTCCTCGCTTTTTGGACGGTCTCTGACACGAAGTACTGAAAATACTCCTTTGCGTCCATGTTCATGCCGGTCCACTCGTTCACGATCGCCGCAGAGTCGGCACCGTTCAGCAACCCGTAAGACTCGGCACCCTCTTTCACATTTGTCACGTGCTTGTCAATCTGAGCCTCGATTGTGTACCCCTTCTCGTCAAAGATGTAAAGTGGCTCTACTTTGGATCGCTGCAAGGTGCCTTTCAATATCGTTCCGAACACCTCTCCAAGCACGGTCTCGATCTCGCCTGTGACGACTGTCCCTGCTGCGTTCTTGGCAGCTCGACTCGGCTGCATTGAACCCCTGGATGATACCGCCAGCTCGTTCAGAAACAGATCTTTGAACGTTGCAAGCGAACCGTCAGCACTCGATTGAATGTTTGGCAGGCACCACGATGCACCACAGAGCTCGATCTTGAATCCTGCAATCTCCCCCATCTCCACGACAGCGAGTACCTTTGGAGCGTTCTCCCCGAGCAGTGGTCCAATCGATACCATCCTCGAGTACTCGTCCATGATGTTTGCAGTGAAATCTGTCTTGACTACCGTCGGGGATCCCTTCGACCCATCAAAGTTGTGGCCTACGCAACGATACACCGACGAAGTGCTGAAACCACCACAAAGGATACTGACTTCCACTCTGCACGAGTTCGGGAATAGCATGAGAAGAATCTCTCGCAGCTCAGGGCTGAGCTTGGCTGCAGCTGACCCCAGAAACGCAATCTTGAGTAGCTTTTGGTTCACCTCGCGGATATCATCTGCTGCAAGCTGCTGTTCCGAATCCCTGCTCTCCCCAAGGACGCTGCACACGTCCGACTCTGTATAATACCATCGCTTGAGCATCGCTCGTTCCAGATCGCCTACTTTGATGAATCCTGCCTTGCTTTCTAGGTCGAAAATAGTGAGATCTTTCTCCTTCTCGTGTTGCTGATTGTTGGTGTCGTTTTGAGTGTCGTGATCTCCTTCCGTGGACTCCAGCACGGCAAAGTCTTCAGTCATCCACATCCAGCAAACTTTCTTCTGTCTGGTGGGATCCGTGTCGTTCAAGACGCGAACGACGTTGCAGGATCTGGAAAGATGCTTTGTGTACATGGCTTCTGGGAGAACAGCTTGAACGACGTTCGTTTGAGAATCTGGAGCGTAGAAGTGTATCACCTCTTGTGTCTGAGGATCGGAATCATCTTTTGATTCCTCTTCACGATCATCCACGATCTCTCGTTTGCCCAGGTCCCCTGAGGGCTCCATGTACTCTGCAGACGGTGGAAGATACGAGCACAGAGTCTCTCGCACCGCAGCCTGCCAATTGCCCTGCTTGCCTTTGAAAGGCACGCTGAGGTGATGAAGAAACCGCAGCTTGAAGGTTCCATCGGCAGCAATTTCGTCTGCCAAAACCAGGTGCTCTGGCGAGCCAATGGCTTTAATGATTTTCACCTTGACCTCCGAACCCAGTGCAGCATCAAGCGACCGCGCCTTCTCGATACCTTTCCGCCTGGCCGACGCTTGCCTGTCCTCCATCTTTTCCTCCGCGCACTCCTGCTGGAGCTCCTGCAACCTGTTCGACATCGTCAGCCACAAGCAGCGAAGTCGTGTACGCGGCGTGGTTGGAAGGGACGAGCCGTGGCGAGCAGGGCCAGTACAGACAGCTCTTGCAATTGGGAGCAAATGAGAGCTTGTGGTTACTAGTTCACAGCGCTGAGTACGAGTACACAACCAACTTAATCAATCTCAATCAAGAGACTGGATGGAGATTAGTAGAGTGAACAGTGACGTCACTGAATGGCATTCAGCACTGTCACCGGATCCTTTTATGTCAATGTCAATCTGTGGCATCTGCAAGTGTACTACTCAGTACAGTATCACAAGGCAGATTTGATCCACTCAGAGCTCAATCCTCAGAGGCTCGGGGCCATTGAGGGCCGCTGATTAGCCCTTTGAGCGAGCTCTTGTCGAACACGATAGACCACTGTTACTGAAATTTCGATCTCAAGCAGGAATTCGAGCACGAAACAAGTTGCGAGCCAAAACATTTTCCGAAGAGCCTTGCAACATGGAAAAATGGTCTCGTGCCAATTTTTTTTACAAGCTCCGCCGCTGCCCTCTCGCTTGGTTCAGTTGCGGTAGTCTGTAAAGGACTGTGGTGAGAAGTTCATTGAATCTGTAAAGCACAACTTCGAAGTTAACATTCGAACGAGTCGTCAACGACTTTTCTCTAGCTGACTACTAGCAGGGTTGAGGAAGAGAGTTTTAGGAGGCATCAGGTTGGTTGCGTTGCAGAGAGCTTGAGCCTCGACATGACTCGACAATGTCGATAGGCTCTAAAGCATAGAGCATACGAAGGTAGAACAGGCGCTCAGAATGAAGTGGGCAACTAAACATTTCTTTCGGAAGCCGTGTTGAGTTTCAATTGCTTTATTGCTAAAAAGAGTAGCAAAAACAATGCCGGAAACCGTCAGTTCAAGGGACAGCTCCGACATATTCAATCCGAGTCTTCGAAAGCGTGAAGATGCGGACGCAACACCGATCGCGAGGCCATCCGACTTGATCAAAACTCCCGTAGAATGCGACAATTCTGCAGTTACAAAGAAGAGCTTTGCAAGGCACAAGCTTGCCTGTTTTTGCAGAGTTACAGCTCAAGGCTCGGGCTTGTGGCCTTTTCCAAGTCCAATGCCGGGGCCACGGTCACAGCTTGGGCGACGGCCGCCGCCAACTTTCCTTGAACGGATCTATTTTGTGCACTAATGTGATACCTTCTCATGTCCTAACGAGGCATTACCGGTCGAGATAGAAGAGCGGAAGGGAAACTTAAAGGGTGTTGTAGTGTTTAGACATGTTTAGACCCGGTGCGAAGCGAGTACTCAGGCTATACTACACCTGGTATTTGTAATAGTACTCAGTACCGCTGCCTGTTGTTGAGAAAGGGACAACTTGGCAGCACGTTCGGAGCCAGTTAGACCATCGATCGCAGGACCGGAGACTGAGTGTTGCGCGTGTTTGAACACACTGCCAGGAGCACTCCAGTTCACACTCACAGTGAAGACTCTGCTCTGCACTTTCCTTGTCTTCCTTTCTGTTTAATGTAATTTATAAACCTAGATTAAAGATATAGGAACTCACTCGAAATTGGAATTTTCTCATGTATGTTTGGGAGTTGTCCGAATGCGGGGACCATCGAATGGGTTGCTGGCTGAGAGATCCTGGAGATCATCAAAAATAACGCAGAACAGTCTTTTCAATGCGAAAATCAGTCGAGTCGTTGAAAAGAGATGCGGGTTCAAAGACGGTGTTGTAATTTGCGTAAATGTTCAGACGCATGAATCAAGTCATTCGAGTCACAATGCAATGCAATAGCACACATGCAAACAACCATCCCTCTCGCCCCGTGGATTTAGTGGATTCGCGTCAAAGGTCCATTTGAACAAGAACGAAAGGTTTTGAATAAGAGTAAGGCTTTGGGAAGTCTAAAATTCAACAGGAAGGTAGTTTTACTCTTGGGAGAAAGCACAATACTTCGCACGAAAGGTGCTTCGGAAAGAATAGGATTGTGATCTTTCTTGTTATTGTTGGAAGGTGGGTTGAGTATTCTGTGACAAGGGTTCCGCGAGAAAACGTGAATGGTGTTTTCCGTGCGGTCCGCTTCCGATTCTGCCGCAGAAAGAAGATGCCTGTCGACGTCGAGGTGTTTGTCCCGGTCTAAATCCGGCAACGGCCTTGATTGTGGTCAGCTTGTGACTCAAGTTGGCTTCCGCTTGAGCTATGCACATGAGCGTGATTGGCATCGGGGCTCACAGTCAGTTTCTTAAGACTACGTGTACACTATTATCCTACCGGTCTCAGGTCGGGCGCCGCCATTGTATTGGTTTCTTTCTCAGACTCGGTCATATCGTCATAAAGTTTTGCGCCGCGGGAAAGGAGCAGCTTTTCTACTTTTGCGAACCTTAATGCCCCCTTCTCTCCACCGACCTCCCTCATTTTGGACCTTACCAAGCTTAATGCAGTACTGTTTTGAGCCGGATAGCAACCTCTTGGAACCAGAGCATTAATATTGGCCCCGGCATCAAGAAGAATCTCGAGGCACTCGTACTTTCCAAGGCACGATGCGCACTGCAGTGGATTGACCCCTAGTTCGGAGTCTGCAAAGTGGTTGATATCGCTACCAAGCTCAATGCACAAAGACACGGTGCTGGAGTGCCCTCCAATAATTGCAGCATACAAAACGGGGCGTTCAAGACCATTGACGATCTGTTTGAAGATATCATCAGATTTAGAATATTGCGTCAGCTTTCGTATGAATGAATCCTTGCCCTGAATAGCGGAGACTGCAATGGCCTCCAAGACGTCAGCGCCAGCTAAGACAAGTAATTCGGCTGCGCGTTCGTATCCAAAAGTAGTTGCTTGGAGCAAAATAGTATCTGGCCCATCCGAAATATTTGGAGAGATCTTACACTCAGTGAGCAGATATTCCAAACACTCAGTCGCATTCTGCTGCACTGCAACCTTGACCCAGATCTCTTGAGCTACGATGTAAGCTGGCCCTGCGCCAGAATTTCTATCGCGGTCAAGTCGAACCAGCAGCTTCAGCATCTCTAGATTGTTCATGGCTGCGGCCCAGGCTACCACTCCCACACGTCTCGGCCTATTTAAATCAGTGATCACAACAGAAGGGTCGTTTGCCAAGTAATGCTCAACCCCTTGCAAGTCCCCTGCCTTGACCAGATCCAGGAGAGGTGAGTCTCCCGCAGACATCATTTCATTGTCCGCATCCGTTAACATGACTGCGCGATAACACTCGACGTTGTTCCTCGTCAAACAAATCTGTGGAAAGCTGAAACCCTCGTGGTTCTCCGAATTCAGTATTCTATGATCTTTCCGCGATAGGAACGGGAACACTTCATACAAAAGAATGAGATATTCAGTTCGGTTGTACATGGCAGCCAAAAGCACGACATTGTTACCCGCGTTGTCGATGCAGTTTTGAACCCACGAAAGCGTTACGATTTTCAACTGGGCGAATTGGCGGAGAGACACTAGGTTACCTGCTGCCGCTGTTGCAAGAAAAATCGCCTCGGCTGCCCCAGCGCTTGCTTGCCCACCTTCAATGTCGAACAAGGCTTTAAAGACAAGATCGAGCGAGTTCGTCTCGCCTCTTTCTGCCATGATGTCGCAAAAGATGAAGAAAACGTCATGCCACCACGGGCTCTCAAGCTTGTTGTTACCCCAAAGCTCAAAAACGGTGATTCTCAGATTGTCGAAATTCGTCCGCGCTGCTGCTTGCACCGCTTCGACAATAGCCTCTGCTGCCAAGTGTTCCTGCAATGTCAAGTGCGCAAAAATCACCACACGATCCATGACCTGGGTTCCGCCAAACTCTGAGGATTTGTCGTCTCGAACCTGAAACAACGGGACGTGATTTCTTCCAACACTTCGTTGCAAGGCATTGAAAACTTCGACGGCCTGGTGTACATTGTTAGAAGACGAATTTGCCAGCACGACGATTTTAGAAACAGTTGCAACAAACGTATCAATTGAGATGTCGCGATCGTTGCTACTATGTGCAGCTAAGGCGACACTTCTCAGGATCGTCATTGCGTATTCACCTTCCAAAAGATCAAAGTCCCTTTCGATGATCTTATCCTCTTTCCCAGCTCTGCGCTTATATTTAAACGAGTCACCTCGGCGAAGCATCTGCTCGATTGCTACACGGAACAGTTTTGCTTTGCTTAGCCGCCTTTTGCCGCTTCGCAACGCTCGACGAAGCACCGGGATCCTAGCTGCCTTCACTTTTTCAATTTCATCGTCTTCGGTATTGTCTTTATGCTCTTCCACCTGCGCTGAAGTACTGAGGACATGAATGAGAAGACTGAGCATGAGAGGANCGGGAATAGCATGAGAAGAATCTCTCGCAGCTCAGGGCTGAGCTTGGCTGCAGCTGACCCCAGAAACGCAATCTTGAGTAGCTTTTGGTTCACCTCGCGGATATCATCTGCTGCAAGCTGCTGTTCCGAATCCCTGCTCTCCCCAAGGACGCTGCACACGTCCGACTCTGTATAATGCCATCGCTTGAGCATCGCTCGTTCCAGATCGCCTACTTTGATGAATCCTGCCTTGCTTTCTAGGTCGAAAATAGTGAGATCTTTCTCCTTCTCGTGTTGCTGGTTGTTGGTGTCGTTTTGAGTGTCGTGATCTCCTTCCGTGGACTCCAGCACGGCAAAGTCTTCAGTCATCCACATCCAGCAAACTTTCTTCTGTCTGGTGGGATCCGTGTCGTTCAAGACGCGAACGACGTTGCAGGATCTGGAAAGATGCTTTGTGTACATGGCTTCTGGGAGAACAGCTTGAACGATGTTCGTTTGAGAATCTGGAGCATAGAAGCATATCACCTCTTGTGTCTGAGGATCGGAATCATCTTTTGATTCCTCTTCACGATCATCCACGATCTCTCGTTTGCCCAGGTCCCCTGAGGGCTCCATGTACTCTGCAGACGGTGGAAGATACGAGCACAGAGTCTCTCGCACCGCAGCCTGCCAATTTCCCTGCTTGCCTTTGAAAGGCACGCTGAGGTGATGAAGAAACTGCAGCTTCAAAGTTCCATCGGCAGCAATTTCGTCCGCCAAAACCAGGTGCTCTGGCGAGCCAATGGCTTTAATGATTTTCACCTTGACCTCCGAACCCAGTGCAGCATCAAGCGACCGCGCCTTCTCGATACCTTTCCGCCTGGCCGACGCTGGCCTGTCCTCCATCTTTTCCTCCGCGCACTCCTGCTGGAGCTCCTGCAACCTGTTCGACATCGTTTGGTGCGGGCTCGCTTCGATCTCCCCGGGAAGTTGAGCTGAGGTTGCGGCGAAGGTCTGCCTCAATCTCTTTCAAATCTTGAACGACCGGAAACTCGAGGTTTGAAAGTCTGAAAATGAACCTGACTCCAATTCTTCCAATAGCCGATGATCCTAAGGGATCCTATCGTTCCACTTTTCGGGCCAAGCCTGCCAAGCCAAAGCATTGATGAACGGATTAATTGGCTAGGCTAATGGCTAATTGCAACCTGTAAGTTGGTTGTTTTGAAGTGCCCAATTCACCCCAATTCCGCAAGAAAATCAGACTTGACTTTGTGATCGTGGCCATGCAATTGAAGTTGTGCGAGCAACGGGCCTGCCGTAACGTCACCGTGACTCGAGTCATGGTAACGGATCATTTTCTTCCTTGTCCATGTGGCGGATGTGATTCATGTGCCGCTTCGCAATTCCGGAAGGTGCCAGACACAGGACAGGTCTGATATCCAGCAACTAGCTAGGCACAGGAAGATGGCTGGGAATGGACAGCAAGATGGCATCTGGATTTGCGCAATACACGCCGGCTCGTCTATCTGTTTGCATGGCTCGCGCGGCTGTAGCCAGTGGCTCGCTCTGGTTGCACGATCAATTAATCTCACCAGTGCCAGCGATTTGTGTTCATGTCCATGAATGAAATATAATTCATTGTTTTTGTTCAGGACAACCATAGTCTAAGGAAAAAACCATTCTTGAAACTCCACCAACACCCTCTCGACTGGTTGGTGGACGCATCGAAAGCGACACGCACTCTCTCTTGAGCTCTGACAGTAAGCACTCGCTCTACACTCTGACTTGCAGCTGATTGTGAAAGAAATTTATTTCTCTGTCAACTGTTCTGACTATGAGTTCTGATTGACTGTGAACTTGCGTGGACCGAGTTCCTTTGAGGACCGCGTGGTCGAGTGAGTTTAGCGTTGACGGCCATATCAAGTGTGCAATCTCGGTCTGAACTGCACTTGCATGCACACATGAAAGCAGCCGACGAGATCGACGAGCGAGTGGTGCACTGCATACTGGCGTAGCGTTCCACAAGTGGGTGACGGGTCGGATGTGCCCTGCATACCTACATGTCGTGGGAATTTTGCCGTCCTATCTGCATTTGGTACTTTACCATGCAGGCGTGTGGCGCAGGTGTGTGGTGCCCTACATATTCTGCGTGAGGAAAAAGCTTGCAGGTGTGTGGTGCCCTACATACTGCGCGGAGACAACGCCTGCAGGTGTGTGGTGCCCTGCATACTGCGCGAAGAAAACGCCTGCAGGTGTGTGGTGCCCTACATACAGTGTGAAAAAGTTGCTTGCCTCGGTGGGGTGCCCTACATACTGCCGAAAATGTATTCGGGCGGGAATTCCTTCCGCCGCAGATACCCAGACCTTGGCGCGCACTTGGGGAACATGACGAGAAGCTGCAAAAACGCCCCACAGTCTTTACCTTTTGGCCTTTTCCAAATTGAGTTCTTCGTCTCCGTCCAAATGGATCGAAAGTGACCACAGAATATTCCCTAATCGCTGACGAGGGACGGAGACTTTCTATGGCTTTCAATGCCTTTCAAGTCAACTTGTGGTGTGTTGAGTCTGTCGGTTCTCTAACTCTCCCGACCAGTAGCTGCTTCAAAACTGCTTGTCACGCAGGTCCAAACACTGCTGCCCAATTAGAATGAAAAGCACAACTTGAAGCATCTCTTAGACAATGCTCAGTTCCACTTTGGAGAATAATTCATAAAATCCTTGAATCGCCGTCCATATCTCATTTACCATACTTTGACAGAAACAATCGGAGACCAAAGGTATAATAACGCTTTTATTATTATTGCTCTGACGTTGAATCCACCGTCAAATAGCGCCAGGATTCAGAATTTAGAATTTAGAACTCACAGAAATTCGGAATAATAATTCAGAAATTCACTGACAGTCAACCAAAAACAACGATTGCAGTACTCAGTACTACCACACTAAATACTCTCTTATACCCTCAAGCAATGTATTCCTCCTACCACGAGTGTTAATCCTTTCGAATAAGAGTACCTTAAGCCATGAGAAGTCTCCAGTATCCAATTTCGAGCCTACGACAGGAGCTAAGCGAGGCTACACACCACGCACTACCTCGCGCTACCACACGTCATAGGACCATATAGCACTCACCGCACTTCGCCAATTTCCCGGTGACCCCTAGGGAGTCCCACTCCTTCCTCTCACAAGGCAGAGTAGCGATCCCAAAGGGAAATGTAGCCTGGCCCGAATTCCGGGGAGGAGGAAGGAGGAAAACGCCAGACCTCGTTGATTCATGTATGAGAGTTTCTTCTAAATCCTAAACTATTTTAGAGGTCAGGTCAGTCAACAAATTCTTGAATTCTTGAATTCTTGAGAAGTCAGAGGCACTTTGGAAGCTAAAACGGACTGGCTTCTGCAAAGCAAATGATTCCGATCGCGTTGGAATGGAGAGCTGGGCAGCAGGACGCGGAAACTGCAGTCCTCTCCGAAGGCCGACGAGATGGTGAGCGTTTTGATGGACGTTGTTTTATTATATTTTATTAAAAAAGACAAGGAGACCCACGTCAGATATGGGTGCACTCACGCTCTCACTCACTCCACCGACCAGCGCATCCTCGTCCACTGTGGCTCGCACGAAATGACAGCCAGGTGGTACTAGTAAATGCAAAAGTTTGTTCAATCTGGCTACTGCTCTCCCCTGCTATGATCTAAGTTCAGTCGTGCGAGCTTTGTCTTTGGGGAAAGAAGCCAACTGCTTGCTCGCGGCACTAAAATTAAACTAGACCGCGCCTCAGGGTTTACAAAACGAGAGCATGAGATACCGAAAGCTAAGCATCTAAGCTAGAGGTTGTGCATTTGGTATGGGCTTCAGCGGCGGCGGGTTTTAAAATTGAACGAATGTGAAAGAGGATTCTCAGTCACAAGAGAAGGAGGGAGGGAGGGAGGCAGGGAAGAAGTTAGAGATAAATAGCGAGAGAGTGGTCGGGGGAGCAGCTCGGACTGAGCTCTGGTGCGAGGGCAGACCCCAAACGCAAAAGAGAGAGCAAGCGAGACGAAGAGCAAGAGGCGAGCTTCAGTTGAACGCTGCAGAAAGTGTGGAGGCAAGTGAAGTTGACGAGAGATCGAAATGTCCAGCGGAGGCTGCCCGATGGGCCACGGCGCGACTGTGACTAGCGGCTCTGGATGCCCGATGGGCCATGGAAATCCGGCGGCAGAAGAACCTGAGAGGGCGGAGAAAACCATGTCGACTCGTGAAAAGAGGGACACGAGGATCAGAGTGTTATATGAGGAGTACATTCAGCTGCTGCCGGTCATGGAGACATGGAACAAGCCTGTGACGGAGAACCCTAGACTTGAGCCGTGCTTTACAGCTGGCATGCAGGCCGTGGAGTTGGCCTTCCTTTTGGTGGCGTACTTTTTGAACGATGAGCGCACTTACGTGGTGAAAAGACCCCGTCTTGAAGCCATGGCACAGGACATCCAGTTCCAGTTTCGCCTGCTCGCCGAGATTATCGACAGTGAGCTAGAAGACGAAAACGTGTCGGACTCTCCTCTGGGTTCCCTCACCCAGGAGTTTCCTTTCGAGAACGCTCCTCCAACTTCGCAGGACAGGAACTGGGACAAGGCGAGGCAGTCCATCGCGCTTGAGCACCTTATTAAAGCGGTCAAGAAAGTGCACCCTACCCTAAGGCATGAGGAGCAGCAGTCTCTTAAAAAGATTGTGCGCAACATCACCGGTACCTTCAGAACTTGCTTTGCAGAGTGGACCGTTGGGGTAGGTATTGAGGAGCAGCTTTCTGAAATTCGCGAGCTGGTCGGGCTCACCGCTTTCGAAGTTCCGTTTCGCCGCAAGTATTTGGACTTTACAGCCATGGTACGCCCTCAGGTCATTTGCGACACCCTGGAGAAGTTTGACTACGAGCATCAAGAGGATTTTTTCTTCCGCAGTGTGCACCTCGGAACAGAGTGTTGGGCATTTGTTGCGCTACAGCGCCTTCAGTCCGCAGTAGAGCAGATCAAACTATACAGCCACTGGGATAACGCTGCTGCTCATGTCCGCAGCGCGGGGCACATCCTCGACTATCTTGGCGAGCATGTCATGCTTCTTACATCTATGGTCCTCCGCGACTACTTGAAGCTCAAGGTGGAGATTGAAGGAACCTCTGGCGCTGGCTCGACTGCGGTGAAAATGCTCCGCAAGGTCACCGAAGCTCTCTTCCCGCCATTTGTACAAACGCTGAGCCTCAAGCTCACACACGAGCCGTCCGAGGAGGATCTCACTGAGCTTGTCCTCGACCTCTACCAGCACCCAGAGAGACATCCTGGGCTGTACAACTACGCAAAGGCTCTTGAAGCAGTTGAGTCCGGACTCCTGGGTGGATTCTTCTTTCGACACTTCTGCCTAGCAAACAACGTTATTGGCTCGGACGCAAAAGGCACTATGAAAATGGCTGTCAAGGGCTTGAAGAAGACCTATGAGCGACCTGTGTTTCCTATTCTAGATTTCGTGCGTGCAGAGCTCGGCCGTAGGATGGACGAAGAACTGGCACACCTCAAGGGGAAAATTATGACCCAGATCGAGGAGAAGCGATCACTCACGACAAGCATTGAAAATGACCCGATGCGCTCGAAGGAGATTTTAACAGCCAACTCTTTCAGCTCCGCTTCTTCAGACAGTGACTCTGCAACAGAGTCTTTCGAGCATATTCGCAGACAGCTCTTCAAGCAGGAACGGCTCCCACAAATTTTCTCACAAGCTATCATCCAGGAGGATAGCAGTGAGACCGAGAGCGTGAAGATTAAGGCTAGCTTTTTGGACCACGCTTGGGGCAAAACTCCAACCATGGCTCTCCTTTCCGCGTCCTTGCGGCAATTCGCGCTCTACCACATCGGGAACCGAACATGGGATAAAGTTTTTGGTGAGGTCATTCCGGAGGCATCACAGTACGTCAAGGGCCTTCTGAAGGCAGACAAGAACACCACCGTCGAATTTGGGCACAACAGTCATGAACTGGTGTCTCGCCTGGTATCGCTCAAGCTGGAAAATCTCATCAAGGGCGACCAGCAGGAGGTGAAGATCCTCACTTCTGACACAGAGTTTTATTCTTTCACCCGCCAGATAAACCGTCTCATGGAGTGCTCCAAAGTTGTGGTCGACGTAGTGCCCATCCACCCCACCGCAACCTTCGAGGCCCGCTACCTTGCCCAGGCTGAAGCCAAGGCATACGACCTCCATTACGCTTCCCAGTGTGTTTTCCTCACGCAGGAAACTATTGTTACTGACGTACCAAGCTTCACTGCTAAACTTCATCTCGCCACCCTCGCACATGCTGCCGGAGAACCATCTGACGTGCTCTCTGCGTGGAAGCAGAACCCATCTAAAATGCCGTTCATCGTCGTGGATGGTTACCACGGATTTGGAGCGATCCCAACTGCCCTTGGCAAATTGCACTTGAATGTTGTATACGTCGCAGGAGTGCTTAAGCATGTCGCAAGCGGTGCAAACTCAGCGTTCGCTTTGATGTCCGAGGACATTGAAGTGCGACCGCTTCTAACTGGCTGGATGGCAGACCCTTCTGTATTGGCTGCCGACAGTGCTGGCATTTCCGTCGGATCATCCGTCGGCTATTGCAAGGGCGTCTCTCTGATGGGAGGCACGCCTGCATTTGTCCCCGCCTTGCTCTTGTTCGTTGAGGTCATGCGCAGGTGGCAAGATTATAATGTCACTGTTGACGCTGTTCATGATCACGTTCTGCAGCTTCACGACCAATTTATTGCTTCGCTTCCTGAGCAAGGACCTGTCTCCAGAGAGACCCTCATTTCGCCTTGCCCAGAAGCTTTCCGCTCCCATACACTGACATTTAAACTCGAGACGCCGCACATCACGATGGAGACTGTTGCCAAACTTCGAGCGTATGGAGTCGAAGTCGATTCAAGGAAAAATCTGTTGCGCATCGGCTTTGGGCTAAACCACTCATCCACTGACACTGCACTCTTGTGTGATGCAGTGGCGGCTATTGTTTAATTTTTTAAACTCTTTGCAGAGTTTTGGATTAATTGAGATTGATTTCAATTTGAAAACTTACAATGAAAAAAAAGAAAACGAAAATTTTAGAATGTCGCGAAGACCAATGGCAATTCAATTCAAAGTTTACTAGGATCTCCTTAAAATATTTCCCCGGTGCGTCGGTTTGGTCAGGTGTTCGTCCATTCACGCTAGCTGTTTGACAATGCTTGCTGAGTGGCATGGACTCCAAGCCTTCTGTGTGTTCAGGAATCTGAAAATCAAAATGCGAATCAAAGGATTTAGGATTTACAAGTGTGTAGTTTATCAGTCTGGGTAGATGAATATGTCTTTGCAAAGCTATACAAACAATGACAGGCCAAAGAGCGAATTAGCTTCGCGCGTTTTTTGAGAACATTGAACATTTTGGAGGCCTTCAAGGTTCCAAAGCGTGTTAAGAAAGAGGGAGCAATAACGATGTCCAAGTTTGTGCGCGCGTACAGAGAACTGGATTACACGGTTCGAGAGGCTTGTTTCGTGACCATCTCTGTTCTGAGCAAAGAGGTTTATTTTCCAGACCCTTGTGGCTGCGAATCAGGAGATGGCGAAATTCTGTTCTGACGTTTTCTGCCTGCGGTATTCAAGAAGCTACTTCGTACAATAGTGTGGGCGATCCCCAAACGCGCCAGGATTGCACTGGTCCAAAGAAATATCCACATCCATACACTGGTCTTTAAAGGCGCAGTTCCAAACCCGATGGAGACAAGTGCCGAGCAGACCAGGAAGAAGCTGCATAGTCGAACGAGGTAAATCATCCGGTCAAGGTATTTGAGGTTGGATGCGTTCCCTAGGTTCTTTGCACTAACAACTTTGGACACCACCTTTGCAAACTGATTTGACTCGTTCGTAAAAAACGCAGCTGACAGCATTTCCAGAACTGCGATACAAGCTAGGAGCGGGATCCAAATGTCATCGATGGTCTTATGGAATAGCTTGACGTACAAGAAACTGAACGAGTCTGTGAAGAGACACAAGAATGCGAGGGTATATAGCCACGCTTGACGATGATTCAAAATTCGCTTGTTCACACGTGTCGGCCTTGGTGGCCCGTGCCCCTCGGTCTCAAACGGTCCAGAACTGTGTCGATGTGACATTTCCCCTCTGAACATGCCTATCATTGATCGAAGTTTCATCCAATGCATGGCCATCATTATAACGCTCCCCATCGTTGTCATTCGCGTCAATGTGACAAACGCACTGAATGTTTCCACCGTGAGAAAGCCAGTCGAGCCCCATCCATCTACAAAAAAAATGAAGCTCATGACGGCGGACGTAGCCATATTGATGATCAGGCAGAGTGCTGGAGCTCCGAACACGTTCCAGACCTCTTGTACACTGCACAGCTTGTAATACTGCCACAACCCATATGCGCACTCCAAGCAGAGACACGCAAAAGCTATACCGGCCAGGAATCGGAAGAATGCAGTGTAGACGGGAGAGTTCCAAGCGTACGTTTCGAAGTCGGTCTCCTCTACTACCACTTTAAGTACCATTCCGTCCGCCAGCAGAGTCTCATTGTTGCCCCAGGCGTTCGGGAACACGCAGGCGAGAACGGCGGTGTGCACAATATCGTTTTCATCACCCAAGTACTTGTACTTGCCGTCTTTGAAAAATTTATAGTGCTTCTTTGTCGAATCCAAGCTATACTGGCTGTATGTTTCTCCTGAATACACGGCTTTGATATCTGCGGCTGTACTTTCTGGGTCCACAAAATGCTGGACACCAAACATTGCCGACACGTTCGAGCCAAACACCAAATCCAATGTGATATCTTCATTTTCCCATATATCGCTCCAAAATATTGCGTAACCAGTCAGCGAAGTGGAGAATGTGTCCTTGGAGACATTCCTGAGGACCGTGACTTCGTGGTCCTTCAAGGAGTGATCCCCGGTGAACTTGGTCTGAAAGTAGCAGCTGGCTTTTGTGCTGTTGTTCACCAGCTCTTCCGGCGCCAAGAGCTGCGTGTCCTTCGCTGCACCGACGACAGCCGTCTGCAAGCATACTGCGAAAGCCAAAACGAGGCCGTGCCACCTCCTCCCATTGCTTGCGCGCATCCTCGCAGCTTTTGCCCACGACGCGTCTCTGCGCGCCGGCCTGAGCATCTGCGTCTAGAACGCGGAAGACACAGCGGGGTGCTATCCTCAGTAAGCATAAAAGGTGAAGGTGAGGGGGGTGGTTGTTCATAGCAACATTTGTACCTCTCTCACGCTGCGCAGACCTGATTCAATACTTGCCAAGCCTCAGCGCGTAGCCAGCTTTGTCTACACCAACGCCTAACTAGTCGGGCAATGCAGCGGTGCGAGTGTCGTTGGAGCGCTGTAATCCGAAACCCTTTCACGATAAAGTGTAGCGACACGCAGACTTGCCTCTGCATTACCTTTGTCAATTTGATCAACACCAGTGTAGCACTGACAAAGCGAAAACTATGCCCCTCTCTGCCTCTCTCTCTCTCCGCCTTTCTCGCCGCGTTGCTCGCAATTCATCGTGACAACCATGCGGCCATTCTGTAACATATAGAGGTGTCGCTAATTCGCTTTGTCTCAGTTGTCGCAGTCGCATGCAGTTGTCGCAGAAACATCGCCCACCAGCCCAAGCCTCTGCGAGACTTCATTTCAAGCGCGTTCCCAACTGTTCGTAGAGGCGCGCCAGAAATGGATCTGACACAAAATGAAGCAATTAAAGCCGGTAACGGCTCCGAATTCAAAGAATTAGTT